>JABFAK010000139.1:0-57211 GCA_013266265.1 Fusarium sp. NRRL 66182 | reverse complement strand
AGCTATAAAAAAAATATATATTATATTATATTCCTGCGATCACTCCTCCTTAAGCTTGAAGCCCGGGACCACTCGCCTGCTGATTTCCTCAATCTGCTGCCCAGGCTGATACTGGCAGCAGAAAACCCCTGCATCCGTGATGGTATAGCAGGCTCAACTCTCTCCCATTCGCGAGACACCTTTTCCTCATCATCGCTATCCCCTATGGCTGGACCGGGTAGCATCATGAATTGCCTCTGTCCCTTGAGCATGGCTCCTTGAAGAGCCGCCCATGATTCAACTTGGCCATCTGCCGCCTCCTCTACGCAGTTGCATTCATCGCCCGCAGGACATTGCGTCTCACCAGCTGCGTGCCACTCCGCCAAGCATGCTTCGTGACTTGCGCATCCGCAGGCTAAGCATGGCGGGAAGAGGGCGTCCAGAGGCTCGAGGCAGTACACACACGTGAGTTGGCTCTGGGTTTGATGACAGCGGTCACATATGCCCACAGCACCACCAACTTTTGAGTTGGTAGATGCGTAGCGAAGGGGTTCTAGCTGAATCTCGTGTATACGACACATGCCGGTAACATCGAGGCCGCGGCCTGATGCAAGCAAGCCTTGAAGCTGATCCTTCTTGCCCATGGCAATAGGGGAAGAGTTGGTATCGTGAGCAGCGGCCGAGTCATGAAAATTGCTATCGACGTGCCCACCAGTCATGTCCTCTTTGAGCGAGTTAAACTTGATGATCTCAAGCCTGGCAAGGGGCTGGTTCCACATTTGCAGCATCTCAGCATACGCGTATCGGTAATGCGCATATACATCGGCCTGGCTCGACTCGAGCAGTGGAGTGTTTAGCCAGCCATCATCATCAAAGATGGTTTGGTCCTCCATAGTAACGGAAATCTTGGTCGGAACCAGAGGTAGCACATCATCCTTTCGATACTCATCATCATCCAAAGAGGTTCTGCCGCCGTTGGAATCCATTGCGGTGGAAGCACTCCATGTAACATTGCCTGGAGCTAAACTGCTAAGGATGGTTTCTGCAGGGCTAGGTTTCTTTCTTCCATGGCCAGGAGGAGACGACGAGCTTACACCTGCAAATGAACGAGGCAAGTTGGCAGCAAAGGCAGATGCCAAACCCGAGTTTGCTCGATTCAGAAAACGCGTATTTGGAGACGTCGACACACTGGGCGGCGCCTCAACATCCCCTAGGTATTCCTTGAATTTATTCGGCGGCGTTTCTCCACAAGAGTAAGAGTTCGATGCAGCATCGCCAGTCCATATCCCTTCATCAGATGCTTGCGATCCTGCGTAATGGACAGGAGTATGCACAGTCATTGGCGTGGTGATGGCCGAGTTTGTGTAACTACGGCCCCCAATGTTCCACAGCGAGGCATCTGTGGGAAAGTAGTCCAGAGAGAAGGCCGGTGCTTTGAGAGGAAGGGGAGTTTCGGGTTGAGGTAGATGTGATTCAAAATAGGCCACACTGTCTGTGGCTGAAGATTCGCTGAATATGCAGGAGAGCATTGCCAACATCTGGATATCCGCAATCCTTTCAAAGTAAGCAAACAGGTCCATGATGAATTCCCTGGCTAGAGGATGCTTGCCCCATTTCACCCTGCCTGCTAATGTGCCCTCGTATCTATCCAAAAACGAGTCAAGTGGCGAGGCATCGCTATTGCACCTAGAGACCACGTCGTGAGCGATCACCAAGATGGAATCGCGACGTTGGTTGTGGGCAAGTAATTCGAGTGGAACGCCCTTCTTCAGTAGTAGCGCGAGATATCGCCAGACATCGACCAGATCCTTGGCATTGTATTTTTCAGCAACCTTCGCGTTGTGCTCGCACACATCAGCACCGTCTCCAAAAATTGCATACTCGCGCGCGAACTCCTCCTTGGAGGGCAGGACAGCCCGGAGATCGTGTATCGATACAAGATTCTTTGGTCGTCCAGGTCGACGACGACTTGTGCCGGTGCCGGTGCCAGTACCTACTCCCGTACCGCCACCACTGGAGCGTATTGATCGATCTTCGCTCCACGTTTTCCTAAACTGACGGCTGGGATGATACCAGAGACTGATCTTGTGCATTGATGTTGACTCTGAATCGCTCGACGAGGATGATGACGAAGAAGATCCAGAAGCAGATGAATCAGAATCTCCACTTGTCGCCGAACTATCTTCTGCCATGAATCTTTGCCGGGGACCGAGATCATGAGCAATTCTGCCAAAGCCAGCAAAGAAGGGTTCTCCCTTTGGACGTTCCCTATAAGCGTCCATTGTAGTAGTAAACAGTGCCCTTGCCTTTTCCTCCTTCGAGGGAAAGAAACAGACCAGCCGTCCGTTGTGCGAGAACCTAGCACCGCACGTTCTGGGTGGCGGTGGGACGATAGTCCTATTGGGAGGCGCAAGCGCGGTGTCGACCTCGTTGTGCGGTGGGAGTTCCTGTGACATTGATGCTGAGCCTCCGGCGGGTATGTCTTCGTCAGACTCGCTTGAGCTTTCGTCGGCCAGCCCGTCAAGTTCATCATCAAGATCTCGAACATTCTTGAAGAAAGTCGTGCTGCTTTCGAGGTCAACTTCTCCTAGAAGATATGTGAACGCAACTTCGAGACAGTTTTGCTTCCTCTGTAGGAACTGGTTGGCTAATTGATGAATCTCACGATCGATCTTCTTGTGCGTCTCTGCGGGCATGAAAGATGATCTCTCGACGAAGAACTTCGGCGCTTTGGTATTGGGGTAACCAACCGGGATATCAATTTTGACCTTGATGAAAATGGTTTCCCCATCGGCGCCCCATGGTCCATTTAACGAAGCGTTAAGCGTCAGGTTGTCCATGTCAATATTCTCCCACCTTACTTTGGGAATCTGCTGGCTGACGCGTAACAGTTCTTCCTGGATAGTATCGGGCTCAGCCCATTCGTCGTCAGGATACCCATGGCCAAATATTCCAGAATCTTTTGACATGTGTCGTTTAGCACTTGTCGATGCCTTCCTCTTGGTCATGGCGATTCCTTTCATCCAGCCTATCTGTGATTGGCTGCGGTCGGCGGACTTCCCAGAAGAAACCTTAGCCTTCATTGAAGGGCCTCGCCAGGCCACAGCTGAGCGACTGTTCTGGTTTGTGCCAGATCGCATGCCTAGCGTCAGAGCACTTTGTTTGTGATAATTGGAACCAGGGCGATGATCGCTCATAGTGGCGGATTTACGATCACGATCCGCACTCTCGTCCACTGTGCGGAACGTCTTGTAGGTAGCACCTTTCCGCGTGAGGCTGATAGCTGGATCTGCCGGCATACCTCGTTTATGGCCAATGGAGGAGAGTGTCTTAGGGTCGATACATTGGAGCTTGAGTTCGTTGTCTGTGCCCCAGGAGACAAGCTGGAATTCGCGGTTGTCTTTGGCATCGTCAGTTATGCCGCCGCGGCATCTCCACAGGAACTCCTTTGCTTTGTGGCCTCCATGGCCAGACCAAACCTCGACTGGCCTCTCTGTCACCTTTGATTCTTGATTGAATTGAGTGCTGTAGAGGTAGAGATCACCTGGCTCGTTTTGGGGTATAGCGAGAAGACCGCTTCCAAAGGGCGTGTGACGAGCTCTCCAGACTGGAAACCCCGTCTCAATAGTATGCTGTAGAGGCTCGTCTGCAGCGTAATTCCAAAAATTTATTCGCTTGTCGATAGAACAAGAAACGATCGATCGGGAATCAGATCTGTTCCAGTCAAGGCCGTATATCTTGGATTTGTGAGCCTTGATAGACTTGAGAGGTTCTGATGAGCGCCGTTCGTCCCAGATATGTAGCCACCGATCATGGGCTGAAGCAAGAATGTGAGATGCTTGGCGATTATATTTAACTTGAGATGCACCAGCGTTCCAGTCACAAAACGTCAGAACGGGTTGGCGCGGCCTTCTAAGATCCCATGCATGGATGTACCCATCCACTGAACAGGTTGATAGGAGATCAGGGTGGTGGGCAGACCAGTTGACGTCAGTGATGGCACGGCTGTGGCCTTGCAGAGAGTGCTCAATAGCGCCTGAGCTCGAGTCCTCTCTACGGTTAAGATTCCATACAAGCGCACGATGGTTGGCTGCTGAGACGATCCAGTAATCTCGAGCAGCAAAGGGGGACCACTGGACATCAACCACGAGCCAGGGAAGACCGTGGGTTCTCAGTCGTCGAGGAGGACTGTATGGTGAGTCTAGATCTATAATTGCTAGTCCGTCGGGTCTAAGAAATGTCAACTGAGGCGTGTCCACGAAGGCCCGCATGATATGACCTACGAAGCCAAAGCGACATCTCGGCCAGCAGGAGAGATGGTGGCAGAGCCGACAAGACCGTCGACGTGTATGGTACCATCAGACTCGAAGCTTTCGCTATCATACGCCGACTTGAGGACTTTGCCCTTCTTAGGAGCATCGGTGAGTTGGTCAAACGAAGGCATGGCGATGGGCGTATTGAGAAGCTATCACGACGTGCCTCATGTCGCAACTCATGCGAGGTAGGCGATGACTGTGGTGGAGCTCTAGGATACGGCGCAGTGCCTCTCGATGGGTCTGAGTCATGTCATTCTCCAAAAGCGTCCTTTGAGGCTCCTTTCAGGGCAACTTGAGGAGCTATCGAGGGGAATTATTGAACGAAGGTGGTGTATCTACTGTCAGGTTGCTCAGTGAAGCTCGCGTTCCATGTGTAACTGGACGGCTGGCAGGTGGTCAGAGCGCGTTACGTTCCACAGGGCAAGTACCACCCCCGCTGTTTGAAGCGTATCGGGTACATCTCGGTCCCCACTAATCCAACAGTCGCAACTGGCGGAACCTTTCGCGACCATTGTCAGGCGCATCGTGGGGGGACTCTTTTGTATGTAGGTATGACAGCCCGCCTGAGCGATACTGTACATCGATGGAATGTCTCTGTTCTAGATAGTACTTTATCAATAACAAACAATATTTGACTGGATTACTCAGACGGCAGCTTCTTGACCTTTGGAGCGTTGCGCAACTCGCTATTTGTTTTGTTCTTGAGCTCCTGCTGGAAAAATAACCGTCTATTTCCCCTACTATCGATACCTATTTAGTTGCCCCTCGATTGCTGCTTCCATACCTGCCCCGCTGAGGTTAGGTGCCCACCTTGTTTCGAGGATTCAGACTTCATCCGACCACGACCATTCACTGTCAAAGACGCAGAACTACGATACAATACAGCCACTACTAGTCACCAAAGTCGCCTCCATTCTAACCATAGCATCTCAAGCCGCCCAGATGGCTCTTCCGAAGCGCATTATCAAAGAAACGGAACGGCTCATGGCCGAGCCGTAGGTCATCCCCAAGGGTCCTATCTTGCGCCATGGCATCGCATTTAACACCAGTCACGATATAGTGTTCCAGGAATCAGTGCTGTCCCTCACGAGGATAACCTCCGATACTTCGATGTCACAATCCACGGCCCTACCCAGTCCCCCTATGAGGGTATGTTCTTCGCTAACAAAAGTCGCCTCGTTCAACTTTGACTAATAGTCGCAGGTGGGATCTTCAAACTCGAGCTCTTCCTTCCCGATGACTACCCGATGACGCCCCCCAAGATTCGGTTCCTTACCAAGATCTTCCACCCCAACGTTGACAAGCTTGGCCGTATCTGTCTTGACGTCCTAAAGAGTGGGCTGAACATCTAGACCCATGGCTAGGGTAGCGAAGCTGATAAATTCTATAGACAACTGGTCTCCTGCCCTCCAGATCCGAACTATCCTTCTCTCGATCCAAGCCCTTCTTGGTGCTCCCAACCCCGACGATCCTCTCGCTGCCGACGTTGCCAAGAGCTGGAAGGAGGATGAGCAGGCGGCTATCGCAACCGCCAAGGAATGGACCGCAAAGTATGCACAACCTTGAGGGAAAAGATTGCCAGGGCGATATACAAGCATAAAAGGGCCAGTCTTGAACGACCTCAGATGACCAAGTTAGGGTTACAACGCTTGAGTTCGGAGCCAGCTGAAGAGCATTCAGCTTGGAATGGATACAAAGGCAACTGCGTGTTTACATATGACATTGTCTTCTAGATCTGAACGTATTCATTTGTTTAAGAAACATGTTTGTTTTGTTAAGTTTTATAACTGACAGGTTCAAGTTTACGGATCGTGTACGAGAAGCTACTCAAAAGATTTTCTTGACAACCCTATAGCACAGTTGTTCAATACCTAATCAAATGCCTTGAAGCTGTCAGTCTGAATCATCAAATGTGTTGATGCTTGGTAATTATTTCGATGGTGTTCGGTATTGGAACTTTTGGAAAATACAGAAGCCATCAACTTCTCAAAGTTCATCACAATGACTCTACCAGAGGCTTGTGATAAAAAGGTTCGGATTGCACATACTTGAAACATTCTACTCAATCTCGAACTACGAGAGCTCAAGGCGTAGCATTTTCCCGAGCTCCACATATGTATCTACGCTTCTCTCACTATTCTTTGTGTTTTTTTTAAATATAATCTCCGCCATGCCACTATTCTAAAGGGCTGCCAAACCATCTAGGACTTTTCAACATACACAGCCGGCCTCTTTAGACGACTTGAAATTACAGCTAGTCATACCACAAACGCTGGACAGCTCTTGAAGAAGGCTCTAGACTTTCGAAAAGGACTTGCTTTGGGCGTATGAAAGCACAAATCATCTTGTTGTGGCTGCTTCTGGCAATGTTTTGTTGAAGATGAGTAGTGGTGTATTATCCTCTCTGTCGTCCCGCAAGAGGATGTCCGAGAATGTCGTTTGAACATAAAAGGAAGGCTTCGTCACTTTGTCGAACGGTCTCTCGACAACATACTTAATATGGACGGTTTACCGAAGCCAAGTCCTATTCGCGACCATAAACCCCTTCATGGGCCTCTTGCTGACTAAAATTGTTTCGCTATAGTTGTTGCTAACTCCAGTGCGCCAGAGAGCGACGAAGGATGTCAGTAACAACTCCAATGGCAAAGAACAATCAAGTCTCCAATTTCTAATGATTGTGCAAGGGTTTAGTGTCTGACAACACTAAGAGTAAGGCTTCTAGCCCCGATAATACCATGGATAGGGGTCTGCTCTCCAATGATACTAAGAACATGGCTCCGGCCTCTGATGATATTAAGAGGCGCGTACCACAGATAAACAGGGATGAATAGTTGGTTTCACGCTACGATGAAGAGGAGAAAAGAAGAAGAAAAGCAACATTATTCGATCAAGTGATAAGCCATCGTAACCCACCTAGCATATTCTGCTCGAAGACGAAAGCATCGTCTAGGTGAGGAGCCTTGAGCCAACATGTATGTGGCCATCCCATCTCAACCTGCACTTGCACCTCAATGCCTGCCTCCCTGAGAATCATTGCATAACATAGTCCATCCGAGTATAGAGTGTCGTTAGAAGTAAGCTGGATCCAAGTCCGAGGATGTCCCTTCAGTTCGGCTTCAGTAACTTCAAGTGGCAGTTTCTCAAGGCCATCCCTGGGCAAATCTCGATTCAGATACCCGAGCAGCGACGTGACGAATGTTGGAGAGACACTGGTATGATACAGTCGCAGCCTTTCGGGGATGAACTCCTCGCCACTGGCTCTGTCCGCTGTCACAGGGCACCTTAACAGGACGCCATAGATGGACCCTCGAGGTGCTGCTTGAGCTACCGCAGTTGCCATCTGTCCACCGCTTGAGCTTCCGACGACAATTGTCTTTGCGGTTGAATTGTAAAGTGCTCTAAATCCATCCATACAATCTGATAGACAAAAATCCGCCGAGTATTGGGGCAGTAGACGATAGCCAACAGAATAAAGCCGTATCCTGGCTAAGCCTGACTTGACGAGATGCCGGCAAGAGAGTTCTTCACTATCAGCCTCTCCGACTCTGAGACCACCACCGTGGTAGTATATAATGACAACCTCTGGCTCTTTATGCTCACTATACATAAGATCCAGTTGAATAACAGGGATTAGATGGCCATCCACTGACGAGGAGATTGCAAGCTCTGTTTTGGTGATTCCTTGAGATAATTCATGATACCGTGCACCAGGTGCCATCATTTTTGCGTGCAAGTCGCGACATTCTTTGGCATAGGCAGGCTGTCTCTCCTCGGCAGAGTTGAATATTCGTGCGGGACCTCTTCTCTTAATTTCCTCTTCATGCTCCAGCCAGGAGGGGTCGAGGCCTGGAGCCGTTGTAAGGATCAAGGCTTCGAGTTCAGGATCTGGAAACACCATCATGAATGGATCTCAAGTATAATTTATGAGTTAATCTCGAACATAGGAATAAGAACTAGTCGGATGTTGCTTAGGTACCAAATTATATGACAGACGTGCTTGTTGTAAGTCTCACTATTCAGGCTAGGAACTTCTAATACACACGTGACATTAAGAGCGCTTGACTGACCTTGGAATTTGTTTCAATATGGCAAAAAGATATTAATACTAAATCAGTCAGTTATGGAAAATCGTTTGTTCGAAGCTGCTCGAGTTGTTCTACATATAACTACAGGAAGAACACTGTTGAACCTTGATCCAATCTAGTTGAGATACAGGGTACGTTGCATACTATGCGACTACCTAGGTAGTACAAACTGCTCTAATCGAAGTACCTATATCTACCTAATAGCATCAAATGATTGCCCAATTCCTCAGAAATAGGAAGCGCTGCCACTTCATACTCTATGGGATAAAAAGGAATAAAGTACAAACAACGCATGTGAATCGACGACGACTGCGTGTCTCTGTCTACCTATATCCATACTCATTCACGCTCAGCTAAGCGAAAACTTCAAAGTAGCAGGCATATCAAGTCAAACGTCACGCTGAGCATGGTACATCTTCTAAACACTAGGCCTCCTCCTCAAAAGACCAACCAAACGGGCTTTTCATAATTGAATAGGTATTATCAAGCACGGAGAAGATATTTTAGGTGGTTGGGTATGAGGAAAACCGGGGTTCTGCCTCGGGTTCTCATATCTACAATGCTAGAGTACACAACGCGAAGCCGGAAAAGGAAAATCGCGATTCGTTTAAACCATAGCCAGGTCGCCGAACTTCTCCTATAAGAGGAATTAGAGCTGCTGTATCTATCAAATCCCGGATTACGTACCTTGTAGCCTGGCACCATCCATCGGCCCTTGGAAACGAGCTGGTCGGTCTTTTCGTCGATAGACTTCTCGGCAGCGGCAACATCGTCCTACAAAGTGTGAGAGTCAATCCAATGGTCTCATAGACGATGATACGTACGACAGTGAGGTCCTCGAATGGTCGGGCCTCCTCAATGTTCTTGAGGGTAGCGGCGAGATCCTTGAGCTCTAGGTCGACGGCCTGCTTGGTGGCCTCGGCGTTCTTGACGGCCTCGACCTCGAAGGCGTCAATGGCCTTCAGCTGTCGGTTGACATCGTAGGTAACGGGCTTGAAGGCGTTGAATCGCTTCTCGATCTCATCGATGACGGCCTGGTTCTTGAGGACGGATCGGTATTGGGAGAAGTCGACGGTGGTGGGCTGGTCCTGGAGCTGCTGAACCTTGCGGCGGACGTCCTCGTTGCGCTTCTTGAAGGCCTGAAGGGAGGCAACGGTTTGGCCACGGAGACCAAGGTTGCTGGTGACCTTGGTCCAGTCAAGCTTGAGAGCTGCGCTTCGCTGTAGAAGATGGAGAAATTAGCTCATGGTGTCGGAGGATGCAGGGGCGCGCGTTCCGGGCCGGACAAGAATTCGACTGCATCAACGATCAATCGCACGTGCTGGTTAGTGAATTGAACTTACAGTCGCCATTTTGAGGAGGGTTGCGATGTCGAGGGAGCGGAGAGTATGATCTTGATTGATTGATTGTTTGACTTTGCCAAACTTCGCCAGGGAACTACCGGGCGCTAGCAAGTCACGTGCTGTCTCTGGGATACCCAGCAGGCGGCGTTTTCGGAACCCCTCATTGACGACAACAGGATGCTATTAATGTTGTAATTATAATTGGTCCTAGAAAGATCTCAAGACCAGTATTTTTGCGATATACCATCATTGGCATCACATAAATGAGGATATATCATAAATCCTCAAGTTAGAATCAAGTCATTTCGTCATTGTCACCATGATCGTAGTTTTGAGAGTCAAGTTTGACAGATATGGGTGTTATTTCCCTTTAATTGTTTCCGTCATTTGGCATCAACTCCATTTCGCAGGGTACAGTTCGCCCAGAACCAATACAGAGCCCAATGTTCGTCCCATGCACAAGCTTTTGTGGAAGATTGTCCAATCAGCAGATCATGCCTAGATACTTAGGGCCATGATGGAATTGACAATATCGTTGTCGTTCTCCTTCAGCGCCTTGACAGCCTTTTTGCGGCTGACGTTGGCTTGAGTCATGACGAGCTCAATGTCCTTATCCTCGAGTCCGGAAGCATCGACCTCCTCCTCGTCATCTTCCTCCTCCTCCTCGTCGTCTTCCTCGTCGTCGTCCTTCTTCTTGTCCTCAGTGGACTCGGCAGCCTTGCTGGGCTCGCCGTGGTTGTGCCCAGAGTGGTCCTCGGCGTTGGCGGAAGCGAGTTGCTGAGCGGCAGCTTGTTGGGCGGCAGCGTTGACGTCCTCAATCTTGGCCTCACCAAAAACACTGGACTCGGAGTCAGAGATCAATCTGCATGTAGACATCGAGGCAACTCACATGTAGGTGTTGCTGTTGGGCGACTTGTAGACCTCGGGGTTGTTGATGACGAAGAGGATCTGGAGCATGTGGGTTAGCACCATTCCTCACACTACCCCTCTACTCCAATCTCTGCCTTGGGGTCGCGACGACTCACGTTCTTGGGTCGGCGGAGAGTGACACGGGTGATGCCAGGGATGCGGGTGAGATGCAGCTTCTCGAGGGCCTTGCGAGCCTTCTTCTCGTTGCGGTTGTGGATCACAGCGGTAGAACCAGCGGGGAGCTGGCCATCGCCGACCTCCTCGACCTCGGAGTCGTCGCTAGAGTCATCCTCGTGCTCCTGGACGGTGGTCTTCTTGGGCTCCTCGTCGGGAAGCTCTTCAACGCGGGGGTTAGACATTTTGGCGACTGGTGCGGGCACAGATGTTAGTGACACTACCTAGCTAATTGCTTGCTGAGGAATTTGTGGCTAGAAATTCGTCCCAGTGTTGCCAAAATCGATGGCAGAATAACACGATGAACGGAGCTGCAGCTGCGTACTTACTTGTTTTGCTGGTCCCAGTTACGTCTGTTTGCTGGCCTGATCTCTCGTCGTCAATTTGTGATGGGGGATATCGCACAATGTAATTCTAGGGCTTGTTTGGTGGGAGGTGGGAACTAATCTGCATTAGGTAATCAGATTTTTGCGTCGCTACCTACATCCCTCACCTAGGTAGGCTCATTGACGACGGAAACTTGATAGACCTGAAATTGATGCACATATAATAATGCCTCGGTAGCATTTCAAAGGTTTGATGGCATGTGGAATTAGGTGGACGTAGATGCAGTGAGATTTTGAGGGTATTCATTTCATTTTTATTCTGGCTACACTTCACAATGAAATCCATGTTCTTTTTTGATGCTCCTTATGCTTTGAATTCAGTTGATCTCAGATTCCGTACTGACGCCGTTCATCATGATGATGAAATGTGACATACAGTCTTCCAGAACGTAGCGAAAGGGAATCCGGCAGCCTCTATGCCGCCGTGATGTGTTTTCCTGCCCAGTTCCGTACCTCTCGATCTAAACCCGACCTGCAAGCACCTCCGTGACTCCAGCTTTAATGACCCATTTATGCGGCGGCCTTGACCTTGGCAAGAGCCTTGCGCTCCTCGAATCGTCGCTGCTTCTTGAGTCGGAGAACCTTGAAGCGGTCGAAGTCGGTGAGCCCCTTCCTCCGCTCAATCTGATCCCGCTTCTTGGCCCAGTTGGTCTCCTCCCACTTGGAGTCGATTTCGGACTTCTCCCAGAGCTTTCGGACGGTGCCAGTTCGGGAACCGCGGTTCAGGCCCTCAACGACAAGGGAAGAGAGGAGGACCTTGTTGAGGGGAACGGCTTGTCGGGGAACGGCGAGCTTGGGGTTGGCGGAAGGACCGTCGACGAGAATCTGTAACGGGTCAATATCGTGTTTTTTTCGTTAACGGAAGTAGGCGACACATACTCGCTTGTGGTCGATGATCTCGACGATCGTGGCCAGACGGCCCGCGAAGGGGTGGTCGCCGTTGATGACAACGACACGGCCAACCTCGACGAGGCGCCAGTTTGAACCCTCAATGACTGCGTCGCCCATTGTGACGGTGATCTAGGTAGCGGTCGATTAGTCGGATGTTCAGAAGTTGCGCGAAATATTTATTCGGATGCAATGCGATCGTAGGAGTCGAGGTTCATACCAGTTGTCGATTATGCTGTCCCGTTAGTTGGTAGTTTGCTGGAGCCTCGCGAACCTTGAAATCGCTAAGGACGTTTTGATGCTCGGTAAAAAAAAGCAGGAATGATCCTGTGTGCCCTAACTAAAATGACCGGTATCGGATTAATCCTTTCACCGTTCCGTAACCCGGCGCGACTCCATTATTGCACGGACCAAGCACGCTCTAGAGCTTCAAAAGAAATTTTCTGGACGACCCGACGGTTAAACCTCTTCTCTGAACGAAGACATTACAGCCTTCCCAAGTGCATCACGGTAAGCTACAAACATTTCTTTCCCCTCTTACTCTCTCACGTTTTAGGATGAGGTAATTTGCGATTGATTCTACTTGATGGCTCTCTTTCGCCGGAGTGGCTAGATCAGGTGGAAAGCTGATATTCAATTTCTTACATATTCTGAAAGCACCATTTGTCTTCTGATTTGTCTTGCACGATCTTGTGTGTTTCAGCATTGACTAACGGAGATTATAGTTAGAGTGATGTGCTCGAGTTCTTTCGTTCTTGTGGCTCATGGTCGTGAGTTGGCGTGTTCTCTATTGCTTTAGCCATCTTTTGGTTGATGGCCGGGACATCACGAATCATGATTGCCTTTTGGCAGCGTCAGGTAGCTTTAGATTCAAATTTAATCATTAATTCATCCTTTCCGTGTGTCATTTGCCTGCAATGAAACGGCCGTGATTAAAACATTGTTCCCATCCAGGTTCAAGCCTTGCCCTTGCGCTTCAGCTCCTCTTCCTCCTCAGCCTGAAGCTCTGCGTCGATTTTGGCGCCCTTGGAAGGCTCGTTTCCGTGTGCGCGAGCCTTGCAGTCAATGTCAGCATGTTGTGTCGGAAATGGATTGGATCGGACTTACAGGCAGCGTGGGATCCTTCTTTGATTGGGCGGTCTCGAGATCGTCGCCAGCATCAGACTTCTTCTGCTTTGCATTAGTTTAGACTCGGTGGGTAATGGTCTGGGGGCGCTTTTACGAACCTCTTCGGCAGCTAGTCGGTTGGCAATGGATCGCTCGTCCTCTGTCGTACTGTTAGTATATTTTGATTGTCTTCGCTTCACCGAGGAATCTTACTGGAGTCGAGGTTGCTGTGAGAGTTCTCCTTGCCCTCATTGTAAGGTTCGTGGGTCTGGCGCTCAGACTCAGGGACGTTCCTCTGGTCGCCAGCCTCGTAGACGCCACGGTTACCAACGTTGGAGTAGCCAGACATGATGATAGTGGAAAGAAGTTTGGTAGTTGAATTATTGAGAAAGGATTAGAATCCGATGAAATGAGATGTATTGTATGAAGGGAGAAAGCTTGCAATCGACTGCGAGACCTTTTTGTAGTTTACTTTTGACGATGAATCTGCCATGGTCGCACGCCTTTCTCCACTGCCTGACTTCATAGAATACGTCATGGTAAGTTCTTGGTCGCAATATCAAATACATCTAACACTACGTCATCAATGCAGAGAAATGATTTTCTAGCTCATTTTAGATTTTCTGCACGTATGTACTATGTAACAAGCGTTTGCTGCAGTCGATCTCCAGACTTGTAGCGCAAGCGGTTGAATGTTACTTAGCTCATGAGTGAGAACGCTGGGTAGGTACATATCATGGTTTCTGACTTTAACAACCCGATAGTGAATGCGTTTTTCTTAAAGGAACAGTGCGGGTTTTGGTACTTTATTGTCCTGAGCCAATGTTAGATACTTAACACGTCAAATGCCCATCAAGCTCCAAACGATCGTTTAAAAGAAAACTTTACGATGTACTATACAGACGGAGTTTCTGCGGCAGTTGGCTATTACGAGCCAAAGAACCATAGACTGCCGGAGAAAAGCAGCAAATATCATTGTTTGTAGGGTCAACTTCAACTTAAAAAACGGTGTTAAATTCAACAATTATACTAAGAAGGTGTGTAACACAATTCAAATTGGGTTTGGGAAACTCTAGGTCAGGGAGGAACAGTTTCCATTACTCAAAGCCATTTTCCAAAGCATAGCTTAATAGGGCGTCAATTTTCAGATCAAAAAACTGTTAACTAGAGCAGTTTTGAATCATAGCCATTAGGCCTCGCATTGAAAGTCTACTGATGTGGTGAGCTGATACTCTATCCATCTAATGTGCTGGATACAAATTGATATGTACATGATATAGTACATAGTACAGGCGTGCACTAGGAGCGGAAGATAGTGGGTGGTGGTGGGCACGGACCAGCCGCATGCCCGAGCCAAGAAGTCGTCCTTCGGCGTAATAAGCCTCACGAAGCTATCCCCAATCGGAGCTCCGACATCAACCTCTCACGACAATCATAATCCTGCTTCAATTGTCGCTGCTACAAACTTCTTCCAGCACCAACAAGACAAAATGTTTCGCTTTGTGAGTCCAATACTAGCCCACCAGAATCGCCAATCGCTAACAAACAACAGCACAAGACGCTCGACATCGTGACAGTCTTTCACAAGGCTAGCTCTCCCGCATCCGTGAGAGTCGCCAACCTGCTCAAGCAGGTCTCAGCCAATGCCACTTCTGGCGCCACCCTTGACCAAGCGAGTGATCATTCTGCTCAGACATCGCCTATCCGCGAACAATTCGAGCTCAACGTCACCGAAGACCCCCCTACAGATGATCAGGTCAAGACAATCCTAGAGTACGTTGGAACCAGTGGTATTTCCAAGATAATCAAGGGCGCAAACAACGAGAAGGATGCTCTGAGGAAGTTTAAGGAGAGCAAAGAGAACTTTAACCGCCCTGTGGTACGTTGTTTCCATATCCCTAGCAGCAGTAGATCTGGGCTAACGACAATTATAGGTCGTAGACTGGAACAATGGCAAGGCCATCTCTGGAGATAACGAATCTGAGATTCTCAAGCTTCTCAAGCAAAAGTAGCGGCTTTTTAACATATCAGGGTTGACAAATCGTCCCGTCCATATCTCCCCGTATATATACTGTATCAATGACCAACACTACCTGATGATAAACATGTTGGCACGATATTTCTCTTATGTGAAGCAGCATTGGTATGCCCCGGTGGTTTGGCTTGGGCCTTTCTTTTTTCCAGCTGCATAGGCGGGTGTCAACCTCTGGATTTTGGCTCCGAGTATTAACTATGCACTCCGCCGAGAATCACAGTTACCCGCCGCAAATAACTACATTCATATGCCACTTTAGACCAGGACAGAACATCAACTTTAGACTGTTCTGGCCCGGCCGAATTTCTCTTCAGTCGAGTCAGCAACGAGGTTCTTCGAGGCACGTGAATGCAAGAAAGGTCACAAACAAATCTTTTAACGGGAGTGGCGGGAAAGTGTGGTTATGTGCAGCGGGAAACAGCAAGCACCATTATTAAGCCAGCAGGTATCTTGACCGATTGTGTTCTTTGTCTGCGACCAAAACAAACCTAAACACGCAATCCGGTTTACCCTCCATTTTTAGCAACAATTTCTCTCATACCTGAGATATATGCTGAAAACTCGTCTAGGTAAGGCCGAGCACCTCAACCACCACCTACCTATCCCCTCTTTAGTTACCTAGGTAATAAGGCAGATTGCCCTTATGACGATTTTGATGGTTTGTTATTGTTAAAGCAACCAAGAATTCTAGCGGCCACTGCCAGTCAGCCGGCATTTAACATTTGGATCGATGGATACTGGTTAATTCACCTCGCCAACTGCCAATGCCAGTTACCAGTACCAGGACCAGAGTCGGTGCCAGTGCCAATGCCAATGCCAGGCCAGTGACAGCGACTGCGTTGCCGCCTGTTTTCCTCTTGTCTTCTCTTCTCTTCTCTTCTCTTTATTTTTGTTTTTTCTGGCCTCCTGCTCTTCTTTCGAACCCTCACTCCCGCATAAAGTCAATCACACAACATCGCCCACCCTTCAGCGTCACGTCAGCGTGGGTTGAACTCAAGGAAAGAATAACTTTCATCTTCAACCTATGGTCTGAACGTAAACTCTTTTCTTGATTCACCTTGATAGAGCGCTGTTATTACCACAAGGTAAGCATAACCTAAGATTGGCCTAGGCGCGCAGTGATTTTCTGCGGCAGGTGCTCTATTTCCTCGAGCATAAAAGGTCAGCTCAACGCAGATGAAACCACACTCCTCCTTCAATACTTAAAGGTGCCTGATAATATAAGCTGCTAATCACTGTCGATAGGAAGCACCATGGCTCAGTCTCACGCCCTCTACACGGGGCACTCACCACCCTTGGGGCCGCCGCCGCCGCCGCCGCCGATTCCGCATACAGACCAGACACGAGTCTATGCCAAAGACCAGCCGCCAAAGTTGAGGGAAGCTTTCACCGAGTTCTATCCCAACGGCCTTCCAAATGTCTACAAGATGTTGCAGACCCCCGGGGCGGGAGGTGTCCCTCAGACTTACGTCGAGGATTATCTCCCAGCCGGATTCTACACCAACGTTCGGCCGGGCGCCAGAGCCATCTTCTCTACTGAGAATGGAGTGCGCAAATTTCGTCACATGAACCACCTTCTGCCCCAGCGTCGGATTCACCTTTGGTCCAAGGACGAGATCCAATCGGTGTGCAACTCCCTACGAAAGCTCTACTGGGAGCACATGAAAGGCATGCAGAAACCATACTGTTGGGAGAGCCTGTACACCTATTTCGACGGTTGTGATATTTACAACTACGGGGCTTTGAACCTCTGGAATGTGACGAACCAGCTGTTTGACGAGAACAAGCTGATCTATATGGACCTGGCAAAGGAGTTGGCAGTCGAAATCGGCCACTGGGCTGATGGGTGGTTGGCGAATGAGAACAACTGCAACAAACTGCTGCATTGGGACGAATTACAGGGTCCGCTTTTGCCCCTACTCACAGAAGAAGATTGGAGGGAGATTGGCAACATTCAGGATGATGTGGTGCCGCTTATCGCAAGTGCTCTGAAGCATCGTCGCTCTCTGTTGCTCTCACCGGAGGAGTCGAAGCCCGGCGTGAAGCCCAATCACTTGATGAATTCATGCGCAAACGATAGCCTGGAGAACTGGCTAGGTGCGTAAGAATTGCCCGAGATTATAATTTGATGTTAACGTGAACACAGCTGGTCAGCGAATCTTCACGCCTTCCGGTCTCCCATCCCCTCCTGAAGCCAAATCTCATCAGTGTTCGCCGGCGTCCAGAAATGCACCTGCGCCGGCAATTGTGCACCATAACAACCACTATTACGCTCTGCCAGATGGCAAGCGTAGATCCAGCGCTGTGGAGGCGTTGCACCAGTCTGCAGCCGCTGCTGGACCTGTTGTTGCCCATGGCAGCAGCCAAATCACCAGATCAGAGCAGCCCGAAACAGACACCCTTATGCGTTGGGATCCTATCCAAGCATCGTCCACGGCGAGGAGTAAATCAACCGAGCCCGTTCCTTCGTATAGTCTTGACATCAGCCACGAAGCTACCGCCCCTTCGGATGCGCAGGCTAACAGTGCACCGATGGAGGGCCATGACGACGACGAATGTGAGCAATCTGACCCATTCACCCCTACAAAGGCCCCCCTGAAGGGCCGTGATAACCCGCGAGTCACACGAGGCGCTCCCAAGTCTACAGTTACTGCATCTTTGCCGGCGTCGGCTGTATTGGGTTTCTCGGATTTAGCTACCAGCCCAGAGCGTTCTGGCAATGCGTCGCAACAGCCAAGTCACGTCACAAGGCCCTCTGTCGATAGCCTGCAAGCTGTTTAGGAACCAGCTCAGGCCACCTCGAGCCCTTCGAAAGAAGATGGCGCCGATAGAGAGGGCAAGAACAAAGGCACAAAGCCGCGAACAAGCCCTAACAAAGACTTCAAGAAGGGCCAGCGGCCAAATCGATCTTTTGCTCGGGCTGGCACTCACGACCCGAAAAGTGCACAGTTCCTCAGCAAGGCTCACAATCTGGCTCACCCTCAAAGACCGGACTTGGGCTTTTATCCTAATGTCGGGTCTGCTGGCATGCCTAAGGAAATTATAGTACCACAAGTACAGCCTCCTCTGGGAATCACTTTCCACCCGGCTGCAGGTTTTAGCCATGCCACTCCTGGAGGCTACTCTCACCCCCAACAGAACTATGCAATGCCAACTGGGTTGGGCTACCGTCATCCAAATGTGCAGCAGCCACCTCCACCACAAGACGGCCTCGCACAAAACAGGGGAAGAAACGCTAGTACTTCCTCCCGCCTCGACCGTTTCGAGCCCAGCGAACGATGGCCTCATCAACATCTTCATGACAACTTCAACGATCCTACCTCCGCGCCCAACCGAGGAGGCTACCACCGTGGTGGACTTCGCAGGGGAACGAATCGGCGTGGTAGTCATAATCAGCGAAACGCAACTACACCGATGGTGCAACAACCTAATCCTGACTTTGTGAACAAGAGACGTGATGGAGCACCTTGGAAGGACCAGCAATGGCGCCGATCGGGCTCAGACTTTATACAAGTGACATGCCAAAACGTTCAGAATGGTCTTACGATCAACGACTATGTTCCATGCTCCTGCCAGATGTGCGATGCTCGTAATCGCTCTGTGCATGTTGCGGCCAAATGTTCCGAGAACACCACGACCGTGGACATACAAACCAGAATCAAACATGGTCTGGCTGAGCGATATGGACATGTGGAAGACGTATACCCGCTTCAATCCAAGGAGCCAGGACGTTTCCTTGCTCGGTAGGTTATGGCCTTTTGTCAAATTCACCCATGCCAATTACTGACTTTGCATAGATTTTCGGATACCTCCTCCGTTGGCAAGGCTCTGGCAATGGGCAGTGGAAGCATGCCCGAACAGGGCATATCGGTTGCTTTCTCGCCAGCCATGCGTTCGAAGTGGACGGTTCCTACTCCAACGTACATTCGAGAGACCCCTAGCCAAGGTATTGGTCAGCCCTCGTTCTCCCCATACCCATTCGGACCCTCGATATCAATCAATACCCAGAGCACTGGCCCTGCCGCCCACACTATGCCTGGACTAATCCATCCCGCTGCTGTAAATCTACCGCATGAGTACAGTGGCCAAGGCTGGCCCATAGACGGAGCGCAACGTGCCACTTCAGGCTTCATGAGGCATCGCTTCTCTCATCAATCATCTGCCATCACAGCTCCAACAGGGCCACAACAAAACATGCATGAAGCACCAAGACATAATTTTACAGAGTCTAAACTTCCTGCCCCTGCAACTGCTGATGTGGAGAGAGGCGAGGAACTCTCTGATGAGCTTCTTCAGACAAAACCACCGGCCGAAGAGGCCTTGAATGAGATGCAGGATGCCGAGAAAGATGGCTCAATTGGCCCGCGAAGCTATGGAAATAAGATTCTCGGCGCCAGAGCTCGGGTTTCCTTGCCCAACAGCCCTGCTAAAGCTACCCATAGCCCTGAAGCATCCTCCTCCGCCCAGACAGCCTGTCGGTCACCCGGTGATGATGTTACTGTGGACACGGAGAGCACGATGAAGCTAGATAGAAGCTCTGGCGCGAAGCTTGAGACTTCGACTAGGATAGAGGTTGGGACTCACCCCCAGGTTACCGCAGCATCTGCATCTATCGGAGACACAACCAGCCATCATCGTGTACCCAGCATTTTTACTGAGAATGAGATCAAAGGAAGGCGAGAAGCATGGGCCAAAATATCCATGCCTCTTAACCCAAACAAGCCCAAGCCTTCTACACCGACCAAGCCTCATAGTGATGATGGCAAAGATGAAGCTACCTTGCGGGTCCCGAAAGGTGACAGGCGCGAAGCTGGTAACGCTACTGGATCAGAAATGTCGACGCCAACCCAGGCTGTGACCTTTACTCCAGAGACTGGAAGTGTTTATGAGCCATCCGAGAAGCCTGAAGATGAATTTGGTTCTCAGCATGAGCAAGAAGATGCTTCTGCTTCTGCTTCTGCTTCTCATTCGGCCCGTGTAGTAGAGGAAGACGCGATGACCTCTGGCAAGGTTGGCAAAGATGAGGTGCAACAATTCCAGGCTACGACAGGGCCCGATGTGGCCGCTGCATTAACCGCAGAACCGGTGCAAAAGAACGAAAAGCCAACCCAATCCTTTCATGACTTGTCTTTGACGAATATGGCAGAATTGAATGCGCCTCAGCGCCTTGGTGGAAGCTCTCACCCAAACCACCACCAAGAAATCACATCAGACTCCCAGTCCAAAGATAAGACCAGGAAATGGAAGTCAAAGACGAAGAAGAAAAAGGGAAAGCAGAGTGCTGGGCCTCAGGGCAACGTAGCCTACTCTCCTATCAACGTCCAAGATCAGATGCCATCCGCGCCACAGCGCCCGGACACCAGGGTGATGAATACTGAGCCGGAAATTGCAAGTCACTTTGAAAGTCAAGGCTCTAGCTCATCCTCACCCGCAAAACGACACCATGAAGGTCTAGAACAGCGTTCTGCTTCCGGTGGCTGTAAGCGAAGCAAGAAGCATGAACATGACCAGGAGCTTCCTCAAGTCGAGCCAAAATCACAACAGCCTTCGTTTGACGAGTCTGATTCTCCCGAAGAGGACACTCGAGGGCGCAGGGGATACAGAATGGGCAGAGGGGGCTCGCTTCGCATGGGCAAGCAGCGTCGACCCCGCCCTCTCATGACTAGCCCTGCACTCGCAGAGCAGCACTCAGACACCCAAGTGCCCCCTCCCTCCTCCGACTTTGCTTTCGAATGCTCAGGAGTACCGGCTTCTGGTGGCTCGCAAAGCTTGCGTGGACTTGGTAATAGTGCAAAAAGCCGTCTAAACCCAGCAGCTCAGGAGTTTGTCTCGCCTTCGAGATTAGCACACCCCGATGGACAACCGGCTGTCGTGTCGAGTGGCATCGAGAAGAGAGGAAATACTATGGTTGATGACTCGGCTGTCCCATGCAGCAGGAGACATGAAAGCATTCGGGAACATTTAAAGACGGAAGTTGACAAGATAGAAACACCCACAGGCAACGACTCAATTCCCTCTGCTACGGCCAATACCACCCCGAAGCACCGACGAGCGCTCTCGGAGGTTGTTCCAAAACATACCACTCGTAAGGAGGTTATGTCGCAAGGAGAGTCAAAGAAGACGCCATCGAAGAATCACAAGCGTGGCAAGGGGAGGGATACGGCATTGGCATCAAGCACAAAGCTTGACAAAGTTGCAGGCAAGCAGGAGAAGGTCCAGGACACGCCTCACACCCCAGAGCGTCGGACTGCTAAGATGAAGAAGCCTGGACTAATCAATGATGACTGGCCATCACTGCCGGTACCTCGTGACCGTGCCCCATCAAAACCGCAGACGCCGTCGATTTGGGGGTCAAGGACAAAAATGGTGGGAGATGAGCGTGATCCTGAAGAGTCTCCTGTTACCAAAGGGTAAGCGACGATACGACCGCTGCCGAAGCAAGCGCAATGACGCGTGGTGTGGAAGGATTTAAAGAGGGATATGCGGTAGTTTTGGTATTGTACGCTCTATTTGACAAGGCGTCAAATGAATGCATGAGAGCTGAGGGAGGACAGGAGGAAACCGGAATTTCAGACCTTGTATTGGATGTGGGCAACTTGAATTGTTCACTGTGATTACTTTTGAGATATCTCGGTTGCTGTTGATCATGATAACGAGACACGAGAAAACATGAGTCGAGTAATACAAGAACATCGAGTACATTGAGTACATTCAAAAGCCCCTTGTCTCCCTTGCTAAGATCTAGACGCCATTCCGACATGAGCAGATTGGGACGATTGGGTTTCGACACGTAACTATACCCACCCTGGCAGAGGGCCAGGAATTAGACCACAGAGTAATTGTGCATAACCTTGACGCTTTGTTGAAGGGCATAGGGGTCGTTTCTATACGCTCGAGACACGTTCCTGTCTCTGTGGAAGCACACTTACATAGCTTAACCACACGGCCAAAAGGCAGTGTTGATCAAAACATCGGATGTCGGGGGTTGGTAGTGGTGTAATGCTCTCTTGTCGCATGCTGGTTTTGACCTCTATGTACATTTCAGTGTCGTAAAGCCCGACGCCGAGGCTCTCCCATTCATTCCCCCGTCACAAACAAGCAACAATCAATTATTGCGTGGGCTGGACCAAACCGGAAACAGCATCCTCAATCTCCTTGTCGGAAAGACCCTCGAGGATCTGGGACTTTTCGGTGCCTCGCTCTGTGTATGCGACGTTAGTGATTCGATCTTGGGCCGGTTTCTGATCAACACGGAGATATCCTGCGTGTCCAAATAGCTGTGCAGCGTGAGGAGACGAACCGTATCGAGCGTAGACCTTGGGCTGTGTGCCAGCGGCCTCGCGGATAAGGATTGGCGTGTTGGGGTTGTTGCGCTTCATGGTAGGGTATGCCCGGGTAAGAAATGATCTGTATTCGATGCGCAAGAATATGGTCAGCCCGGTCGTTTCTGATGCCTCAAAGTCCTTCTACAATGTGCCCCCCCCCAATCATGTATGTATCCCAATTCCCTCAATTGAGTCTTCCTCGTGTCGATTATTGTCGTCGTCGCTGCTGGGGTTCTTGAATTGGAACGTACCGGACAGCCGCGCTCTGTTCCGAAGTCTGGCAAAAGAGGAATCGCACCTCGCGGAGGGATTTGGTGAAGGCGTATTTGGCTGACATTGTAGGCGGATTCGGTGTTTGGTTCGTCGGGGCAGCGCAGCGAAGCAAGTCGGGTCGGCCTTGAAGTGCTAAGTAATTGGGGGCTTGTGGTTGGCAAGGATCTTGATGAGGCTCCCGCCGGGCGGAATAAACTGAAAGGCGGCGGTACAAAGGCGTAATAATGCAGAATGATCAGTGCATAACCCAGTTATGCACACCGGCTCCGATGCCGCTGCACTCCAAGTTGGTAACCCCGGACGTACCATAACTCCGGTTTCCGACTCCCGTTTTACACCCTCAAAATATTCCCAGCTTTTAGCGCACCGTCCACTGAAAGTTGGGGGAGATGTTGGTGTGACAGCGGTCGACCCTTGCTTGCCCCAACATCTCGTCAAGCTGCTCGTCAACCTACCTAACTAACGTGGAACCTCATCTCTGTCTCTCTCGATCTTCAGAAGCAACCTCCCCTTCACAAAAGAGATATACATGTAAGTCGACAATTCCTTGGCGGTCATATGAACCAATTGCGTCACTACTCATCGGCTCGCTACATTTTTACTACTGTCGCATGTATATCATAAACCCTTGGCGCGCAATCTTCCTGACTACCTTGGTACCTATTTGATACTGATCCTGATACTGACAATCGCATTCTCAGCAGCCCATAATGGCCTCGTCCGCAAACACCCTATTCCGCGCTTCGCGCCCTCTCTTCCGCCAGGCCACCCTCGCCGCTCCCGCTCGCCAGGCTTTCCGCCAGCAGACCTTCCGTCAAAACTTCTACCAGGGCAGCGGTCGTCGATGGCAGAGCACCGATGGCGCCCAGCAGCAGCAGCAGAGTTGGTTCAAGCGCATGTATGAAAGTGAGATCGGCTTCAAGACTGTGCACTTTTGGTAAGAAACCTGCGAATCGAGACTGTGGAGAAGTGTTGGCTAATGTGCGTGGCTGCAGGGCTCCTGTCATGAAGGTTCGTCAACAGCACTACGATGTTACAATATTCAAACCCGCGATGCTCAGTCCTATCCAGGAATCACCCCCACATCGCGAATATCCCGCGGAGCACATATACTGACCTTCTCCGTCACTTGTAGTGGGCTCTTGTCCTTGCCGGTATCTCCGACTTCGCTCGTCCCGCTGAGAAGCTCTCCTTCACCCAGAACCTCGCCCTGACCTGCACCGGCATCATCTGGACCCGCTGGTGCCTGATTATCAAGCCCAAAAACTACCTGTACGTATTGACCCGTTGTAATCTCGATACCGCATGTTTACTAATGCTTGTGTCGTAGGCTCGCCGCCGTCAACTTCTTCCTCGGATTGGTCGGCCTCGTCCAGCTCACCCGAATTGCCCAGTACGAGTCCGCAAAGAAGCAGGGCCTGCACGGTGTCGTTGAGGACATCAAGGCCGATGCCAAGCAGACTATCAACGAGGTCAAGCCCTAAGTATGCCTTCAAATCTTGGCAAACTAGACAAGAGTCAAAACACACGTTTACCTAACATATCTCGCGATCTGGGCTTTCCTTACAAACGGCTGCTCTTGCAAGGGAATGTCTCGAACAACAAGCAGGGGGTGGATCAGATATGAGCACATTCATTGCCTGAAAAGGAGGGAACCTTCAAAATCATTCCCAGATCAAGGGAGGTCTCGGAATGAATAGCTGTTCTTTCTGATGCGAAGTAGAACATAGATGATCGCTACGTACAGTTGGGTTGGGTTCAAGGAATAAAGTTGTATAAGACATCATGGTTTCATGTGATTGTTTAAGTACTGTACGTAGTCAAGGTGTTGTTGGCAAGTGCCTCTCCCACATCAACAATGCTGCATGACAACTTCTTCTCATTATCCAGAACCATTTCCTCTAGCCCTGCTTAGGTATCACTTATGGTGGCATTCATCTGACACCAGCAAGCTTCTTGCACCACCTGTCAACGCCTTGCCTCAAAAATTCCCCTCGCTATAGATCCAATCATCAAGCTCATGTGGCTTTTACAGCCTATAGGGCCACGGAACGTCAAGTGAAGAACCGAGTGTTAATATGTACACGATCAGACAACCCCCCTTTCTTGAAATAGCCACTAGGCGTTCACCTCATCATCTCAGTCATATTTCAATATCTTCTTCCCACGCTGGGTAGGTCAATTCATGAGACGTTAGTCGCCATGACCAATAATCAATCGCCCACCTCATCTTACTTCTCCATGTGGCCATCGTTGAGAAGCATTTCTAGGACAATCTGGCGGCCCGGAAGCTCCGGGTGGCACATGGCAATCTTGACGGTGCCCTTTGACCCTTCGCTGCCGCTTGATGACTGCATATATCCGTTGCTGTGCGACTGCGTGCCCAGCGTGCTTCTGCCTGTAGGTCCACGGACGCCTAGATCAAGAACGCGCACATCTCGGCCGGCAATGATTTGACGCAGCCGCCCGTTCTCAGCATTCCGCACCTCGACATAGTCCTCGTTGAATAGAAGTAGGTATTGTCCATACATGGTCGCCCCGCGGGCCTTCTTCTGCTTGCCCGTGTACTCCATGATAAGCGTTCGGCTAACATCGCCGTGCTTATCCACGTACACGGCACAATCCTCGTACGTCACGATAAACTCGTTCTCGTTGAGCCTGAACATGCCAAGTGGTTTTTGATCCCGGATACGGCCCGCAATGTTGGCGATCGCAGGTGCTTTTAGGTCCGGAATTGACATGGGCTGCTTCTTATCCAGTGTGAGCATCTCGACTCCCTTGGCTGTCGCAACTGCGATGTAGGTTTGGAACAAGCTAAGGGAATAGCACTCGGTCGGAAAGAAGAATTCGTCGAAATCACGGAATGTCTCAGCAGATCCTCCGCCAGTCTTGCGTCCACCAAATAGTCGTGACTTCTTCTCGGTGGACTTCTGGAAGATGGGTTCAAGAACTTTGAAGGAAGTGTGTAGACCCTCCTTACGCTTGTAGAACAGGAGCATACGGTCCTTCATTTTCGCCGTGGCGAAATATGTCACATCTTTGGCAAGTCGCTGCGGCGCTCGTCGAGGGTTATCATTAAGAGGCGCTGAAAAGTCGGAGACCGGTGCTATAACGTCCAGAGGATAAGAAATAAGATTCTTGTCGGCAATGAGCACGCAAACGGAGAACTCCTCAAGGACAGCGATCTGGGTGACGCGAGTTGCTTGGACCGTCTACAAGTAAACACGTTAGCTAGGTTGCCTTGGGAAATGGGGAAACACATACCCTCTGCCATCCACGAGGATTTGACGGCTCTGAGATGTAGACGCCATAGTCAGTTCCAATCGCAATCACGGACTTGCCAAAGGCCGTAAATCCGGTAGCGCAATTGACCTGAGCACGGCAGACGGGGGCAACGCCCTGAGCTGGTCCCAACACGCTCTCTAGCTCTTGAATGGCCCGGTCAAGCGGGGTACCTTTGACCGGAACACTTGGGAACCTGGCGTACATGGAGGCAACGTCGTAATGGAAAGCAGCATCCGCCAGAACTCGAAGCCTGAAAGGTTCAGCGTTTTGTGAGAAGAGGGCCTTGGCATGTCTTGTCTTAGTCTCGATAATCTTGTTGCACCAGTCGGCTCGGTCCTTTGCCGACGACGCATACAGGGTGTACACTTCGTGACCCAGATGCTTAACCTTGAACGGATACAAGATCTTGCCCTCGGTGTCATTGGAGCCCGTTGGCGTCAGGGACGAGCCAAGGGAAGAGTTTGTTGCTACGTGCTCTAGGCCAGGTCTTCCGGTATTGCTTGTCACTTTGTTGAGCTGAGTGCTGGAGGCAGAAGCTGCTGTAGTTCTACCCAAAGGAGCAGTGATGCCTTTCTGCTTCTGGACTGGCTCATCATTGACGCTCTCGGGAAACAAGAGGGGCATTGGGATAGGCTGTACTCTGTCAGTAATGATCCTTGTTCATCAACCAGCGGATTGTGCATACCTCTTTTGAGACATCATACTTCTTGTCTTTAGCCTCCTTTGGAGTGACTGTCTTCGCCAAAATCATGTAGTGGTCAAAGAGTAGAGCATGTGTATCAACCCATCTAACTCCCTTTGATCCCATCCTTTGTAGGTCACCTTGGAAGATCAACTCGCGACCGAGATGGTCAAGGTTAAGGACAGAATGGAAGCCTGGCCTGAGGACGAGCATCCTATTGAGTTCCATCATCTCGACCCTCTTATTTTGCTCGGCGACCTTGGCGTCAGACTCAAGAGCAACTTGCCTGACTTCTTGGATAGCCTTGGCCAGGTTGGTCTTCTCTTCACTGTCATTTACCATTTTACCCTCAACACTTTCAAGAAGAAGGATATATCGCTGAAGACGCTGGATCGGGGCGATCAAATAATGAGTCCAGTCGTGCTTTGACGAGACCTTTTGCTTCTGCATGTCGTCCAGGAATCGCTTGAAGAGAATGTTGCGATCCGCTTCCCTGCGAACCTGATAGACTGCATTGGGATAGGCGGACGCATACTCAATATAGATCGACTTGGCCTTGCGAATCCACTCGCGGAATACGTCACTAAAGCCAGTAATCCAAGGACCCTGCTCCTGTTGACGATACTTGAGTTGCGCTAGCAAGTGATCTTTGTTGATATCCTGAACAGTATCCAGTTTTCCAAACACATGTTGCAAGAACTTGTCTCGTTTCTCAGGCTTCAGGATTGGTGGCTGCATAGCCCGAAGTTGGTCTCGATAGTATCTTCGGAAGATATCCAGCTGCTTGATATAGTTTTCCTCGCCAGTGACAATCTCGTGTAGAATATTTTGGCGGTCCACCTCCTTCTTGGGTTTTGTTTCCCAGTCGGCCTTGGTAAGGCCATAGAACACGTGCCATTCGTCAGCCGGTTTGGAGTCCTGGGCCAGCTCCTCTAGATCAACCTTCTTGAGGGTACGGGTACAATGATGAGAATAACATCGACCGCCAATCTCTTCATCGTGCACCTTGGGTGCGTAACAGCCCGAGCCGGTCAGTTGCCACAATACTCCGGATATGTGACCATCTCCAAACTTGACCCATTCCTCATCAGGCATGAGCACTCCCCAAATAAGCATCAATGATATCACATGTGTGCTGAGAACCTCGGCGTCTGCAACATTCATCATGGGGATCTTGCCGGTGAAGAGGTTGATCAAGGCCTCCTCGATCGTCTTGGTTCTCAAGTCCATTTCACCCTCTCCCATCTCCCGAACCCATGCCTCAAGACCGCTGAGGGCCCACGGCTCGGGGCACCTACGAAAATCAGCCGCGTTGAGCTTTGAGGGTATGAACTTCTTTTTTCGGCCGCTTGGCAAAGTTATTCCGTCAAAGCCCGCTATCGAGCCACCAGGAGTCTCATATTCTGGAAAGGCTTGGGACTGTGACGGCATCTGCTGGTGCTGTCTGGTAAGTTTTCTGCGCTCCTCAGCGGCATCAGTCCTGGAGCGAGCCGGGGTTTGCACCTGGGGTGTGTGGCTATGCCCAGCCAGCGATATGGATCGCTCAGGGTGCGGGTTGTAGGGCTGGCCAGCTTGATAATAAGCCTCAGGATTGTCCGGTGCACCCATACGTGAGTCGGTACTGCGTGAATATGCGTGCTGATATTGCTGACGACTGTTGGTCTGGAATGAAAGCATTGAGCTGCTATCAGATCCAGGTCCAGGTATGGCCGGGAGAGGTCGATTCGACAGTCCTGGGTGGTAAAATAGGTCTTGCAGTTCATCTTTACTTGGTGACTCTGTTCCACTTTGTCGAGAACGTAACGATACTCGCTCATCTTCCTCGTCGAAGCTTAGCCGATGCTGTGTCGGTGGCTGAAGACCTCCCGTACCGCCATAGTCTATCTCTGCCGTCTTGAACGCAGGCACACTTTCACCATGATCATATGCACGGTTGAAATGGCCGGGCGTAGGAAGAGGTCGAGCGCCGTCTTGGCCAGACGATGCGGGTGGGGATCCAACATCGCCGCCGTATGTCAAGGTGCCGCTGAATCCGCCACCGAGCATTCCCAAATCCACGCCAGCGAGGTCGCTATCGCTGCTCTGGCCTTGCTCTTCGGGATGGGTGGGCAATGTGTTGTTAACGGGCTCTGGCATGGGGTCAGTCATAGCCGGCATATCTGCGTATCCAAAAACAGTGCTGAAGCGTTGTTCGTCGAGTTCAGCCTGTCGCATAGCGAGTAAACCGGCTTCCCCGTACGCATCGTCATCGTCGTCCTCGGGTTCATAGGCAGTCTGTCCAGTTCGAGTTGAGGTTGTTCGGCTAGCCGTATTGGGAATTGTGGTGGCGCCCGAATCAAATCGTTGAAGGCCGTGAATGTCATCATCGTACTGGCCATTCTCGGGATCAGGGAGTGGGCGGTAGCCTTGTCCAGAACCACCTAATTCAAGTTCCAACTCTTGCATTAGGTTATCGCTCGTAATCCGCTCATGCCCGGCATTCCAGCTAAGTTCATCGTCAACAGGCCGGCTCGGCAGCGGGGCATTCGTTGGGTGCCGTTGCAGATCAGGGGATGTTGACCCGGGTACGTTCGAAGGTGATCCTACGGGCGAGGCCTGCGAATTCGAGCGAGATGGCCTGCTATATAGTGAATTATGCTCAATCGGAGAATAATAGGGGCCAACTGGCATCTGGGTCGTGGTAGGATATGGAGGCTGCGAGGTACTCGAGTAGGATGGAGTAGACCCATTGGACAACTGGCCTGGATACTGCCCATAAGGCTGGTCATATGCCGATGCGCCAGTTGAGGCATTAGAGAGACTCCGTAATGGCTGATCATACCCAGATGATAAGGCAGGGGAAGCTGCTGGTTGCGAATAACCTGCCGCGGACTGGCCGTAGCCAGGTGACCTTTGAGAACCATATGTCGAGTTGAATCCCTGATAGGAAGCCTGCCTTTGCGGGACGTTGGTCCCTGAATAAGCAGATGGGTCGTAAGCCTGCGGTGTGTAGGAGCTGGCATTCGAGCCATAACGGGTAGGAGGCTGGTTACGGTAAGGGAGAGCATTAGTCGATGTTGATCTCGAGAACCCCGATGTTTGCGCAAAGCTCTGAGGGTTGTATGAATACGTAGGCGTAGGAGGGACATCTTGATACTGGTGCTGGTAGCCCGACAGCGCGCTGTTCGTGGAACCATAACCAGGTCGGGCCGCCGAGGAATTATTCATGAAGAGCTCATCCTGGCCATTGCCAGCAGTACTGGGATAGGCGGGCGATCGACGGTCGAGAGGGCGCTCGAGATAAGCAGCATCGTCTCCGCCATTGAAGCTAGCTCGACGTCCAACATCGGCACTGTAGGATGGCTGTTGGCGCTGCTGCTGTTGTTGCTGGTATTCCTGGCCGCGGCCGGCGACTGGGTATTGCACAGGTGGCACATGGCCGTATCTTCGCTGATCATCCCCGCGAAAAGACATGGTAGCAGACGTTTAGATGAGAAATGAAGGCGGCAGTGGAATGCGGAGATGGTCGCAAAGCAAAGTAAATGTCAGTGCCGTTTAGGCTTGGCGGTTCGGGCGTCTATCTCGTATAGAACGGCGAGGGTTGGTGAGCGCGGGCGGGTCGCATCGAGTGGCCGAGGACGGCGGGATCAGAAATGTAGAGAGCAAGACGACACTGTCGTCTACAGCAAGAACTAAAAAGAGCGACGGGATGTGCGGTGCGAGTCGAGTCGAAGGGGTCGAGCTTCAGCGAAAATGGATCTCGGGATGGATATGGTGAGCGGACTCGAAAGCGGCGGGCGCGGGATTGTTTGGGCGGGAAGCCCCTCTTACTCAGACAGGGCAGGGTCGGGTCAGAGCTGGAGCCTCGCGTCCTGCGGTGTGAGATGGCGCGGTACGTAGCTACAGTATGTATGTCACTGTACTATAAGGTAGCTCTGACGGCGCCCTCTGAGATGATTTCGGAGGGGAGAAAAGGAAGAACTGATGACAATTGTCGCCCTCTCAGCGAAGGGTCAGAATTAAGTTGGTGGTGAGGCAGGGTTTAGCGAGTGACGGGGGGGAATAGTAAGAGAAGAGAAGGACCAGGACGAGGACCAAGGGTAAGATTGAGACGTCAGTGAAGATCAATCAGGCTCCGAAGCGCCCATAGACCATCCCCGATTCTGTAAGGAGAGGAGGAAGTGCCTTGGGTTACTACGTGCTACCTTGTAGGGATTGAAAACACGGCATAATACAGCACAGTTCTCTTGTTTTAATGTGACCAAGCCACAATCAGATGATGGCATCCATGGAGTTGAATGAATCTTGACCATGTCCTACAAATACAGGGGCCTTTGACCAACTGCTTGCATTCAATTTATGAGACCGGCGCCATGATAATGCCCAAAGCCAAGGTTGTCAGATAGAGTAAATGGAATCTATCCTAACCTTGGGTCGTCACAGTTTTCGTAGAGTTATTGCCCGACTTGAATATTGATACAATTCCCTTCTTTTCCAGCACCCGGCCGCCTGGGGAACCCTTGGACCTTGAACTCGGCTTCGGTTATTAAAGTCTTGCCCAGATGAGGTTTTGGCTTTGTGACGCGACTAACAGCATTGGCTCCTGGGCTCGTGCTCAGGGTCAGTGTTTGATAACCGGCGGTGCAAGATGGACAAGAGCGTGGTATCTCTGAGCAATGACAATAAACATCCAACCTATGGGTGCCTCTGGTATAGTTTAAGCGACGAGATGAATTGCTGGGCGGCCTCGCTGTCAGATTCACGGGCGAAATGTACATACGTCAGGGATGGCGCAATACATTCGCTCTCGACTTCTCGTATTTAGAATCCCATTGGTTGCCAACGCATATCTGAATATAGTGGTACAATACGATCCTCCCATTTCCCGACATGCGGCAGCCTATTTTAATAGGACGTTGGAACTCTAAATCCTATCAACGGTACGGAGCTTCCAAGAATAACAAACACCCTTAATCTTTGGTATAGTTTATGTCCTGCGAATTCTTCTCAAATAATACAGTGCAGAATGCCCCAGATGTGTAACAAGACACTCATCTTTCAACAACTGCCCCGTGCCAATCGTAATTCCCAGGACCAGAGCCGCTTCAGGTTTGACAAATTAGGTAACTTGATAGCTGGTGACCTCTGTCTGTTGATGTCCTACTCATCTGACATCTGACTGCATACATGCATATCCCCACGTAAACTCGACGTGTTACGGAGAGACCGAAGCATGTCAGCCGCCTTCAGCCACAGCCCTACCGGGTCACAAGTCAAATCTCATTTATTTGACAAAAAAACCAAATTCCCGGCCTCAATATACAACCCATGACAGATGTTTTTCCCTTCTATGCAGTACGCAGGTCGTGCCATGATATCCCTGTTGTTGGGCTCTCAACATACTGATGAATTATCTCTGAGTGATGTAAATTAGAGTCGAGTTGCTCGGGACTTTGTCTTTTTTTAAGTCTCTATGCCTATCTCGCCTTGGAAAATTATTTTTTTCCATCCCCAGCTCCCTTGTCCAAGCAAAATGATGCTCCGGCCTCATAGCCCTACGAATACCGGCCATGGCGTTCCGGTACTGGGCCCACTCGTCTACCGCGCCGAGCGGACAACACGGAGATGGCCTCGTTGTTGTTGATAAAGCTAAGAGTGTTGTAGAGCGGTATAATGTCGATGCCGAGTCAGCTCTCCTCGTCAGCTTCATAATAGCATTCATAGCATGACCGCACATAGTAATTGACAATCTCCTATCAAGTCGTTAAGCAATGCTAACCAACGATATCACCTCATGCGGGTCCAGCGATCGGACAGCGGAAGGGATAAGGTATGTACGCCGAGTAGCGTGGGGTTTCATCTTTTGACCTTCTAAACGACAGGACTGGCATACAATGCTTCAGTATAGTCTCGATTGAATACGTATAAGACACCTCGAATCGGATTTTAAACTCCAAGGTCATCCAAAATTCACCATGGCAGACAATACAACCCGCAAAATCTGGCAACCTCTCCATCCCGCCGTCCGTGGCCGGTTAGACCCTCAATATGTCGCTTACCACGATGCTCATCTACAGTACATTGAGCCTGATGAGAACAGCGAGTGGGATGGCTCGATCCGGACTAAAAAGGTTTCTTTACCTCCGGGCGGCACAAGACCTATCCCCGTGGGTAGCATCAATGATTTTGACGTCGGGAGGTTTCGCGTGAGAGTCTACACACCTACCGGAGAATCTGACGAGCGAGGCTGGCCTGTCCTCGTTTGGTTCCACGGCGGCGGCTGGGCAGTTGGAGGATTAAACAACGGGACAGATCTTTGTTGCTGGGCCTGTGAAAGTATGTTGCTTTGAGTTGTCCATCGGCGAGTCCTAATACTAACTCTTATCTAAGAAGCGCGGTGCATAGTCGTAAGTGTTGACTATGGCCTGGCTCCTGAGAACCCGTTCCCAGCTGCAATCGAGGATGCAATCGATGCTGTCAGATGGGTTGCATCTGCTCCGGCTGAGTTGGAGAAAGTAGATGTCTCTCGTATCTCCATCGGTGGAACATCAGCTGGAGCTAATCTAGCTGCCGTCGCTGCGCTCGCTGCATCCAACCCCGAAGCCGCTCTTCCGACCGCCCAACCTTCACTTACCAATACTGTTACTCATCCATTAGTATCACTGCTGCTGTTCATTCCGGTTGTTGACAACACCGCCACTGCTGAAGGAGTCTGGAAGCCCAACGCAGAGACTGCCCCGTGGCTCCCACCCTCGCGGATGGAATGGTATCGCAGCCTTTATTTCACCCAAGTCGATCATCGCACAAGGTGGGATGCAAGCCCCAATCTGGCCCCTGAAGCCTTCCTACGCAAGCTTCCAAAGACCTGGATCGCCGCCGCAGAGATGGATATTCTTGCACCCGAGGCCCTGGCTTTTGGAGAGCAGTTGAGAGGCTTGGGTGTTGATGTTGAAACACTGGTAGTGAAAGGTGGAACACACTCTATCCTCTCTCTTCATGGAATCATAGATCGCGGGTACAAGATGATAGAGGATGCAGTTGGGCACTTACAAATAGCTTTTGGTACTGGGTAAAGGCGTTGGGCCAGTCCACGTACCTAGAGTTCGACACGAGCGACTAAGGATATATCAAAACTGCCAAATGATAGTCATTTCTTCCAATAATGTCGACAATCGTTAAAAGCTTATGTGTTTTCCCTTGGCGTTGAATATCCGTCTTAGTTCCCCCTTCTTACTATGTTCTCGTATTTGACCTCAAACGCCACTGGCTGCTTTGTCAGTTTGAGGAACTAAGACAAGATAACTTACCTCAATCAGTTCGGGTAAGACGAGAAACGTCCAATGAGAGTATATACGCAAGGCCCGAATATATAGAGTGTGCAGTTTTTATGGTCGAGGCAACCAGTACAATTGAACCGTATCCCTATCTATGGAGCCAGAGAGTTCTCCCTTCGTTCCGCTGGTGCGCTCTAATCAAAATTGACCGACTCAAGCTGGCCGTGTCAGCTAAAGTACAAACTAAGCATACAAGCCAATATAAAACTAAAGGATAAGATAAGAGGTCAGCTTCATCAGAGATAGTATTTCGAACAGTAGATAGTTAGTATCAAAGCGAAGGACTGTCACCCCATAGTTAGGGAACCCCATATATGAGCAGTTCATGATTTTCTATCCTGGAAGACTAATCTAGAAATAGACTTGAAGGAGAAACAAAGTCAGCATAGTAGAATGAAGGCTAAGACTTTATACTACCTGTGCCATTCGAGAGAACAGACAACCTAAACCCCATCAAGATGGTCTCGCACGAGCGACGACGTTCACATCACAAATGAATTTCCTCTGGCGAGTTCGCCCATCATATACCATTTTACTCCTCCCGCCCCCTGACGCCCCGTTATATGCGAAATCAAGAAATGCGGGACAAAGCAAACAAGCTAAGAAAGTGTAGACTGTATCATTGTTGGTGGGCATATCTCAATTCTATCTCGTAGCTTGCATCGGTTATATTCTGTGGCTGTTGCTTCTTTCGTGACATAGGAAATAATAAATATTTCATTTGCATACTGGGCATGAAGACGAAACTCCTTATGACTTCACATCCACGGTACTTGCTTACTCCCACTCACTCATCAACTTTTTTCTTCTTCCTTTCGGAGGAACCACCTCTTCCAGTGCCATCATCCGCGGGTGTTCCGCTAACACCACTCTTGGTCACCACACCCCCAACGGCTCTACTCGCTCCGACGCTGATGCCTCGTCCATCTCGCATACTGTCCAGGCTGATATTGCTTCCAACACTTCCACTGCGCCTGCCACTGTTCTTAATCCTGGTGGTCGTTGGGGAATCTATTCCACTCTCCGGCGATTCTCTTCCCGGAAAACGCTCACCCTGGGACACATTGGGGGTCGCTGGCTGCTCGTCTATGGGTTTGTCCGTAGAGTTAGAGTATTTTACTCTGTGTCTTGTTGTATTCATTGGAGATGGAATCGAGGTGGCCTGTTCTCGTGCTTGATGGGGTTGGGGTTCGACCTGGAAGTTGTTGTTTCCTTCAAGACTCGGGGTAAGCGTTGACGATTCACTCTCACTACCATGATGCGCATGCGCAGGTACGTATCTCGAACCCATGAGGCTTTCTTGCCGGCTGACATAGTATCGATCGTACTCTTCTTTGGTATGCTCGGCGTCGGTGAAGCTATCAAGTGCATCAAACACGTGTTGAAAGACCTGCACATCGACGTCTCGCGCCCAGAGGAAGTCAAGATGCTCATAGTGGGGGATCTCTGTTGCCACGGTTTGAGGCGGTAGTTCCTTCAGCATGACCTTGATATCGACCAGGGAGTCGCTCCCTCCGTAAACGAGAACGATGGGCGTTTTGATGTTGCGGGTCGGGTACTTGGCCACCTTGGAGTATTTTCTGCTTGTGCTGACACTGATCGGCTGGTGGACGTCATCATCGTACATCTGGAAACATTTGTTCCGAATGATCTGGAACCAATGGACCACACTTTTGGTGCTTGTGAGAGAATATAGATGAGGGTATGCTGCCAGCTTTTGGCTCGGCGAAATGTTCAGCGTCTGCCAATTGAACAAGAACGAAAGCCCCATATCGATAAGTTTGCTGAAAATAGGGGGGTACAACAGTGTCTCCCACATGGTTGCCGAGCTGAGGATAGAACGGCGGCCAAACAACAAAAACAAAACAGAGGGAGATGCTGTGACAAGCGCATCGACAATTCCACTAGATAAGCCGGCGGGTGCCATGGCGGGCGCAAGAGCAATGAAGACGTTGACCTGGTTGTTGAGCTTGGGGTGGATGGCTAAGCTAGCAAAGGCTTGAGCTGTGCCTTGCGAGAAACCAATATAGGACAGACTCTGCTGCTGGGTGGTATCGAGGATGTAGCCAATACTGTCTGGGATGTCGTGGAAGGCAAATTCATCGATAGAAAAGTCCCAGAAGGCATTGGAGGTTGGAGATTGATGGATGGACTTTTTAGAGTACTTGTTTCCCCGATTGTTCCCAAACTGCAGATGTTAGTCAGTGTCCATGCGCTTTTGTGACATAATGTTGGACTCACCCAGACATCGTAGCCTCTCTCTACCAGCTCGAATGGTAGACATCTTTGCTCGTCCGTCAGAGAGACCCAAACCTCGGAATTCATGAGAAGACCATGGTGCATGTAAATGACCTTCTTCTTCAGGCTCGTTGGTCCACAGTTGACTTTCTGTCCTTCTTCTCCCTTCCTCCACTGAAGTCGGTGGAGGCCTAGGAGATATCCATCCTTGGTCTGAACGATGTGTTCTTCTGCTTCGTAGCCCCAGATCCGACACAGCTCCACAAAATCAGGTGCATCGCGTATCGAAGTTGATATTGCTAGAGCATGATGTTAGTCGATGCACGGTACGGCTTGATAAATTGCTCACTCTTTTTTTTGCTTTCTGCCCTCCTCCTCGCAGGAGCGGAAAATTTGTTGAACAGTCGTCTAGAGGCTCGATAGAAGAGCGAGACGAGAAACGGGGCTGGGATGTTGTTAGTGTAATCCCTACACCGCTTGTGGTTTGCGACTCACGCAATGCCAGTGTCAAAACTCGAATGACTGCTTCAAGGCCGACGAGAATAAATGAGCCCACGAGTGCAAAGTACTCGTAGCTATAGAGATTTAAAGTTAGTGAGGGAGTGCAGATCGGGTTGCTGGTCGAAGCAACCGGGCGCCCAAGTCAACGGGGACAACTCACGGGCGAAGCCTCCCAATAAAGGGAATCGCCATCGCGGCAAACTCTCCAGGTTGATACCAAAGTGTTCGCGATGCAAGCCTATCCTAGCTTGAGGATCTAACGCTGTGCTGTTGATAGACACAAGGATCAATGTCGAAGAGAGGTCTTAAAGGTTTAAAGCGATGTCACATGCAACTGAAAAAGATAACAAGCACTGACGTCTGCCAGCTCAGCGTAACAACGAATCATGACCTCAGACTTTAGGCGAGATAACAGCAAAGCCCCCGAAACCTCGGTGAGGCCATCATCCCTGATAACAACGACAGCACTGAGGGGGGGAGATGAACATTTATGTGGAAATATTATCATTAATTAATTCCAGAATCGCGCAACGGGTATATTAGAACATTCCATGTCTTCTTTCTATCTTGTGAGACATCCATCACCACAACTAGTTAAACAAGCCATGGCGCATGCAAATGTCAGGGCCACAGGCAGTAGGATTGGACGTTGTTAGTGGGGGCACATGTCCCTGGAGATGACCGGCCCATTGCATTGATCCCCATGCTACCCTGTAGCTTCTCGGAAGCCGATCTGGATCTTGATGCCGTGAGCCCACTCGGATGCTCCCTAGCCCTGAAAGAGATAAACCATCAATTGCGCCCTTGAGCAAATCTATTTAATCTATGGAGTGTTTACTCGTTGGTTCGCACATGAGTACAAAGATTCACTTGAGGGAATGAAATCTGCGGTTGTGGCTCAGGGATGCTGCCACTGAGCCCGTCTTAGTCTCAGATATTACCAGCCAATCACATGCTGACCGCAATACTGTCGTATGAAGTCACTCGAGGATTTTGATCCGATATAGCACCCGAGTTGCCATTGACGATCCCCTCAGCCAGAATGCCCAGCTCATGTAAAGAACTGCGTAAGAGTCTCATTGAACCTGTCTTCTGGCCGTCAATCTAACACTCGATGCTTTACCAGGCGAGGCACTCGCGCAGTGCCTCCAAGAATCCGACTGTGTCATGGTCGAGCGCAACAGCGCAGCCGATTGCCTCCGCGAACCCCTTGTCAACACCCTCCCGCTCAAGTGCCGTCAGCTGAAGAAGGGCTTTGGGGAGTGCAAGCGTGGTATGGTGGACATGCGTAAACGATTCCGCGGTAATATGCCCGTCGCGTACCGTACAATGGAGCAAGCAGAGGAGGGCAAAGGATACCAGCTGTATGCTGGACGACCGGCCTTTGCGGGCGGTGTCAAAGAGACGAGCGGTAACGAACCTATACCCCAAGATTGGCGAGATATCGAGAACGAGAAGTGGAAGGCCGAGCAGGCGGCCTTGGAGCAGCAGCAGAAGAAGTGAGAAAGAGCAGGGAGGGGAGAATGATTGTTCTGAAACCGAACCAGATGTGTGTTTCTGGATGTGGTTTCACGGCAGTAATTATGAGACCATGCCCAAGATGATAGTATCTTCCTCGCCGGGCAAGGTTGATAATCGCCCTGAACAGTCTCAGTCGGGTCGATTTGACATCAACGAGATTCTGCACTCTTCCATGACTCTGTTTTTGGATCCTGTACAATAAATACCTGTATCTTGCATAAAACATCTAATCACCCGTCATGGTACTATATGCTTTACGGTACATCAATCAGCCAGATTCGGGTCACACCACCACTGACGAGGTAACTTGACCATGCTGAAACTCTCAGCTACAGCAGGTGAACATTACCTAGTACTAGGTACCCATAGAACACTGATCTTGTGCTGCTACCTAGGTACCTAACCACGGATAGGAATCCCCACCAGTTGATAGCTCAGTCGCTCCAATGGCCCGGCCAGACCTCGCTGTGTCCACCGAGACCCTCAAGTGATGTCGTTAGCACATGGACATAGAATGCCGTAGATGCGTAAAGTAAGGCACATGAAAACGGAAGCTTCGTGCCTTGAACGCAGACTAGGGGGTGTAAAAAAACAAAGTGTACGCGATTATCGTGTTTTTTGACGCCCCAAGGCTCCAGGAAGTACCATATTTAGCCGCCTATTTTTGCCTACATATACGACCAAACCAGACTGCTGGAAATGGATATCCCATCCCCCAACATCATCTCACCGAAAGATAACGCCTGCAGGGTACTGTAATTATGTAGCAACGTCCTCTTTTTTCTTTTCTTCTGTCTTGGGTTCTTCGTAGTTCATACAACCATACATATATATCCCATCTAGTACCTTTCAATCCCGAGATCATTCCGAGACACCATTACCTGCGTTTTCAGCTTTCCCTGTTTCGAAATTTTATCTTTGCAACATCTTTGTTACCAAGGCCGTCACGACATAATTAACTGCGAATCAATGCACGCTTAGTCCTCAGTGATATCTCCGTATTCCCACATACCCTTGCGGCTCTCCTTAGCCTGGGCTTCGACGTCCCGGAGGTGCTTCAGAGTAGGCTCAAACACCTTGCTGCGCTCCCATGCCTTGAGCTTCTTTGGCACCATGCCATATCCGCCGGCAAGAACGTCTTTATTGATGGAGTCGTTGGGACCCGGAAGCTCGCCCGAATCTCCAGTATCGTACAGGGTGACGTAGCTCACATTCTCCTTGCTGTCGACAAAGTCAAAGCTAGCAACGAGGCGCTTGTTCTCGGTGAGCTCATAAATGAAACCAACGGCATCTTCAAAGTAGTCGGCACCGGTAGGAAGCTGGACAAACGACAGAGACGCGTCAACGGCTTGGGCCTTGAGCTTATGAGCACCGAATCTGGGCTGATCCAAAGAGCGCAAGCTTGACCAAGGAATCTTCTCGCTGTTGCCGTAGTCGATATAGACGACCTCAGACTTCTTGGCAGCGCGGTCGTTTGCCCTTACGCGTGCTCGGTACCACTGACCATCGGCAGAAAACTTGGCCGACACGTACTCTCCTGTCTTTGGGGCATCCTTGAGGGGGTTATTGTTCTTTGAGTCCATGTGGAAGTTTCGGAACTCGCTCATCAAGCTTTCGAGGGCGGCTGTTCCCTTGCCAATCTCTTGGATCTTGATTTTGCCGTTGGCATCAATGTTGGTGATGACAACATCACGGTAGTCGGTAGACTTCTTGTCGATGGATACCTCAGTCTCAGGGGCTGCCTCGGCGGTCTCCTCTTCTTCATACTCTTCATCCTGGGACGGGTCCCAGTCTTGCCACAGGTTCTTTCGGCCCTCCTTAGCCTTCTTTTCGGCCGTGAACAATTCTTGGGCATTGCCAGACTTTTCAGCGGAGTAGGCATGCACGGAGGCGAGACCCTCTTCGACCAAAACCTTGGTGAAGTTTTCTCGGTTGATGTACAGATCACCGATGAAGCCACCGACCTTATCCATATCATGGATATCCACCTCGCAGTCACGCTGGTTGCACCGACGGTTGGCAAGGTCGAGGGCCTCCTTGCCAAAAGGCTCACCACCCTCACCATCGGCTCGGGGGGCTCGTGGAGCTCGAATCCCGCCAAGAACCATGGTGAGCTTCACGTTCTCGCGAGGAATCAGGATTGTGAATCTAGAACCAGCCTTGCAGAAGTCGACAATGGCAGGAACCTTCTTCTGTCGTTGCAAAGTTGCCAACATAATCTTCGCCTTTTGTGTGTTCTCGGAAAGGTCGGTGTATTGCTTAGCCTTCTGAGGCTTACCAGACCACATGCCCTTCTTCTCCTCCTTGGCCTTTTCTTGGGCAGCAAGGAGATCGTCGTAGTTGGGAGCTCGGTCGGTATCGTCCTTGCGATGTCGGATAACTGATGCCCATCCATTCTCAACCAGGAGGAGGTTGATGTTGGTGTTCTTCTCAGTAACAGTGGCGACCTCTCGGGCCTCAAATCCTTCAGTCGCAGGCTTGTTTCCGTCGATGCTGATCCGCACTTGTTTTCCAATCAGCTTTTGACGAAGGAACTCCTTGGCCTCTTCTCGGAAAGGGCTCTCGGTTGGTTCCGTGGTTCGAGGACCTCTAATGCTGCTGATACTGATACGCTTCTCCGTTGTTCCAGCCTTGCTTCTGACGAGGATAGTGTCGGCACCGATAATCTTGGATACAATTGCGTCCTGTTTCCCACCGTCGGCCTTAGCAACGTGGTGCTTGTGGAGTCGGAGCTTTTTGGACTGAGCCTGCTTTTCGGCAGTACGGAGAGCGGCCATCTTCTCACCCAGCATGGTGGAATGGAAGTCATTGCAGCGTGCAAGACCATCTTGCAGCAGGAACTCGGCAATGTTCCCCCGGGGGTGGATGACATTGGCGACGAGCTGGCCCTGAGGACTAGCACCAACAATCTCGACCTTGACTTGACGCTGGAGTAGTCTTGACTCGACAAAAACTCTAGCTTCGTTTCCATACTCCTCTGCAGGCTGAGTAGCACCGGTAGAGGGCAGTGTTCGCTCAGTCGCAGGCGTCCGGATACCAGCAAGCAGTGTCATGGGCTGAACGTGCTTCTTCTCTGAGAGTAAAAGCCGTACCAATAGGCGGTCACCACTAAGGACTCGTTCCACGACACCATCAACTGTCTTGCCCTTCCATTCTTTCATGAATTCGGGGCCACCAAGGTCATTCTGTACCTCGATGATGCCACCAACGCCTACATGGAGACCCTTGTCCTCGGCCTTGGCTTTGTTCTCGAGCTGACGGAGGTTCTCAAGGCGGTCCAAAATCTCATCCGACTCCTCCTTGCGACCAGCATCCTCACGGACCTTTACCCAGCCAACCTTGACAAGCTCATCAGGCAGGTTGGTTCCATCCTTGAGTTGAGCAGTTCCAAATTCTCGACCAGAGGTAGGGATTGTATAGAGAACGGTTGCCTGAACAGGCTTTCCGACGACAAGATTACGAAGGTACTCTCGGGACTGGAAGGCAAAAGGCTCGTCGCCTTCACGCTTCAGATGAGGAGCCGTGACATAGGCGAGGGACAAGGTTCGCTCGGCATTGGGGTTGTTGGGACTAGTCAAAATCAGAGTGTCACCACTAAGTACACTCTTGACATTGCCGATGAAAGTTTTGGACATTATGAATGTAACCCTGGGACGAGACGGAGACCTGCTTGCACAAGATTCGTGTTAGCCAATCCTGAGACTTCTTGAGGTAACAGCTGTGGCGAGGTGCAAAGACCAAACTCGAAGATTGAAGGGAAGCAGCAGCAAATCGTAAGACTGCAATTGGGAGGATCCCTGAATATATTCTCAACGAACACAAGCTGTCGTTGACCTTCTAGCTCCCTCTGCCAGACACCGCCACGTGGGGAATCGGAGCATGAGAAGTGTTTGTTTGGAAGCCGAGATAGTATTCAGATATCGACATACCTGTATAGAATAAGAGGTGTGTCTTTAGGTTGAGCCTTGTTGAGGAACTAGAATTGGACTCAAACAAGGACAGACAAAGATAGGGGAGAACAAAGAAAGGGAGAGCTTCATCCAAGTAGAGCTGAAGTTAAGATCGTGTGAGGTGCCTTAGTGGAAAGGTGGCCCCAAGGTCAAGGTGGCCACTAAAAGGTCAAGGTGGGGACAAAGTTCAGGGGTTTAATGGCCCTTGAGCCAAGTGACCGCGGGGTATCAAAACTTGCTGCCTCAGCTACGGCGGAGAGCTTCGAGAGCTGAAGCTACAAATGTACGAAAATGCTTGCGAGAGCTTGAAAAATATTTAAAGCTTGCCTCATATCATGACCATCTCCATTTGACATCTTGGGAGTCTCCAAGTGATGTTCCACTTTCTAGAGCAAAATATGAGACGTGGCTGAAGGTAGGATCCGAGACCTGATGCACCTGGGATGGACTGATATGTTTCCTCACCTGGCGATATAGTGCGTGCCAACCAGCAAATACTTTCTAGATTGAAGCCTACAGCAATCTACGTGTACAGAGACCGGGGTTTTCGAGCCTCTTTACTACTACTGAGATGGAAACACACACGATAGAATACTTGAACAGCAATGAAGTCGATCGTTCACGGTATTTGACTTGGATTGATTGAAGCTATAACGTTCTGACACATTCAAACACTAAAGGTTTGCTTAACCAAAGCTACTCATGATGGCCACGGATATTCGATCAACCAAGCTCAGGACCATTCCCCCTTTAGTTGGAGATACCAATGACACCTAGTGTTTTGTTAGTAAAGAAAAATGGATGGCTAAAGTCTGTCCACATACCGCAAGCAGGTCGGGGTCCAGCGTTACCGGTCTTGAGGGACTCCTCGTTGTCGCCCTTGCCAAGGTCGTCGGTACCGGCATGGATAACGACAGTGCGCTGTATTTCTGTCAGTCAAGATGTTAGATGTATAGCAAAATATGTTCTTACGCCAATGATGCTGTGGGGGCCAATCAGCTTGACAAGAGAGTCAGTGACGGAGCCCTTGGCGTTGCCCTGACCATCGGTCTCGAGGTTCCCGAGGTCACCGACGTGACGGGCCTCGTCGGAAGGAGCGCCGTGAGTCTTGTTGTGGGGGTTGACTGTGATTCAAGCCTGTTAGCGTTGTTCGGTCTCAAGACAATGCTGGAAATCTTGGCAGATAAATCTCTAACCACCTAACCTCCAAAGGTCCAATTGGAGGCTATGGACCATCTTCAGGGACCAACTCACAGTGAGGGCCGGCAGAAGTGCAGCCGTTGGTGTTGTCACCGAAGGTGTGGATGTGAAATCCCCGCTTGGCGTTGGGGTCGTTGCCGGTGATATCCCAGGTGATGGTGGTAGGGGCAGACTCGGAGTCCTGCTCGAAGATGACGGTGCCGGAGACCTTGGAGTCACCGCGGAGAACGCTCACTGTAAGACATTGCGTGTTAGTCGTTGGCCCGGCGATTCAGTGATGCAACATGTAAGGCCGGTATGCAAGGTGTTAACTCTGAAGAGAGGACCCTCCAAGAGATGGCCGAATCCCAACCTTGATGGAGTGCAGAAGCGTCCATCAAGGGACTTGTTAGGACACCCCATTGACGCTTATGGCCATCTTTTGGAGGACGAGCGAGCTCATCAGGGTATATCACACGTGTTATTCGACATCTCGTTGGACGAAAACAGAGAAACTCGCTCAAAACAGCTCGAACTCTCTCTTGACGACCCGCGGGGCATGGGTGATCACGCATCTATAAAGAAGAGCCACCGTCTCGAGTGTTTGAAGACAGTTGCGGGGTAGGAGCCTTACCAGCCTTGACCATTTTGACGGTTTCTGTTGCTCTTTTGTTTGTTTCAAAATATATTGCTTTAGTTGATGCTGCGTTGGACGAAGCGGTCGAGGATTGAATGATGCAAGTGGAGAGGGGAGAAGAAGAGGAGGAGTTTTGAAAGGGAGATCGGGGTTCCGAGGCAACGCGACCTCCGAGCTTTCTGAGCTCTTGGCCAGCTCCCTCCTGTCCCATCTCGTCCCCGTTTCAATTCCTTTCATGCTGTGGCCCCCTCCCTAGACCTCCATTGCCCGGCAGCCAATAGCTCTCGCAAGCTGTTTGGACATCCTCCGCGTCTCATGGAGCTTGGTCATGCTAAAGTGGGATTAAAGCAAACGAGCCCCGCTACCCCCGCTTCGTCAAGCAGTCGTCATTCTAACCCAAACGAGTGCTGACAATCAGATCCAATTGCATCATTGCCGATCTTCGGAGATGCTTCACGCTTGCGGAGATACAGTACAAAAAGTAAGAATGCTGCCATGCACTTTATATTGAGGCGCCCAGTTTGGCTGTTTCGGTTTCATACATGTAAATCATCATAATCGTAATCAGTATGTATTTACGATTGTGGCAAGTCCTTGATATTTCTTTCGCCTCTGGGTAGTGTTCTATATCGTGCACTTTTACATCCCTTAAAAGCCCGAATATCCTGGATAACAAAGAAAGTGGAGCATCAGGGATCATCTGCATGATGTGGAATCAACGAGACGAAGTTCGTCTATCACATTAGCCATAGGGTTGCGTCTTGTATATTCTGCCATTTTCTAGACACGATTTTCATCTTCCATTATTACTATGTAATTTAGTAAATACCTTTCTTACCTAAAGTAGTCGGTACAGCCGAAAACTTTCGCTTGAATTCACATTGTATTATTCCCTCAGCCTTTCAACATCAGGCCCATTAGGTTTTATAGAGGCAAGCAAACCATCAACTACTCCTTAAGCTATCTGCAATAATTTATAAACACCTCCTCTTAACTGTTTGGTATGATTTTCCTAAACTCGTCCCCTACCGCTTCTTGCTCGTCATTGCGATAATACTATCTTCAAGAAAGACGACAAGAAACATCGTATACGAAAGCTGAGCATTGGCTCTAGTGAACAAGGCCAAAGCTATACAGTGGCGTAGCCACAGAAGCATCAAGCTTCATAGTTGCTATGATGTCTTGATCACGTTAACCCACCTTATGTGCAATGGTGACCAACGTAATCGTTTCATAAGAGGCGCGCTGCGAATATTACGTGAACATGCAAGGCCGTTTGCAAAGAGACGAGAGTCTCGCAACATGTTCCTTCATAGGGTAACACCACCCAAAGGGAGAATCTTGGTTTTGTCGCCGTGGAATCTGGCGCGGTACTGAATGATGCCTTGGCTGATGGCATCAAAATCCTTGACTTCGCGGACATGAAAGTCTGTGAGTAATTCGCGAAGTCCTTCAACAAACCGCCGCCGCTGTTCTTGCTCGTAGTTGCCATAGCTACCAAGTTGAAGGAGAATCTGATCATCTGTTGCCGCTCGGCATGTTAGCGTCACCTCCACTGGCATGCGCCTCGGCTTGTAGTTGTTTGTTTATTTTTGGTGAACCATGATAGCACGTACCCGGAACCTGCATGTTTTCAAAGTGCTGAAATTGGCACTCGCTACCTCTGGGACAGACTCCTCTGGTGAGCTGATCAGGGCATACTTCCCTTGTCACGTCGATCTTATTGCTGTAGGTCAAGGAGCGCAGTCCCCCTGATACCGAATCGCTATATTGAGGATGGAAGCGATATGCCCTGAAATATCGGAGAGGCGTCTCATATGGAACGAACGACGTCTTCGGATCACCACGAACTTTTGGCGTTGTTGGATTCTCAGCCTGTACAGTTGTCAGCCTTGCGACTCAATTAGGGTATGAAGTTGGTCTACTTCTCCATCAGCTTCTGATTCCGTATCTCCGTTGCCTGCCGAGATCGGTTGAGTAATAGGTGTTGCTGTTGCCAAGTCCTGTATATCAGCATCACTTGTCTCCAGTACTGCATTGTCCACAGGAAGCACTCGGCTACGCGGTGATTGGCGTGGAATGGGGGATTGCGGATCTGATAGACTAATGCCGGCGTCTGTTGGCTCATAGTCATCTGACGACTCCTCTGCTGCATCCTCCTCCTCACTGGAAGTAACAGCCTCCTCCATGGCTTTGTCTTCTGGCTCTTCAACATGATTGCATCCAATTCCATCAGGCTTGTCGGCTGTGTGATGCGTCGATGAAGAGTCTGCTGACAGGAGAGAGTGGTCACTGTTACCGATGGTCTCTTGCATCCCTCTTGGCTCATCTTTCCGTGGTTCGTCGTTATAAGATTCAGTGACTTCCAAATCTTCAACCGACCCGGGGTTCAAAGGTTCATACATTGATGAATCTTGCTCGGTCTCGTTGTAGGAATGAATCACTTCCATGCTTTGCGCGGCCTCAGCCGTTGTGTTGTCCTGGACGGACTCATACTGAGGGGGCCGATCTGAATGAAAATTAGTGTGAATTCATGCACACACGCCAAAATATTTCTCTCGTTTAGTAGCTTACCTGAGGTCTCACCTTGTCTAACACAGAATCCGGATTCATTCTGGTATAAGGCTTCTCGTTCGGCCTGTAGAGTATCCTTTCTAAGTTGCTCCTCCTCAACCAAACTGTTCTCAATATCTTTTTCTATTCTAGAGACTTCAGACTGTAAACGCTTCAGTTGTTCAGCCTGCTCCCTTCGCCGAGCTTCGAGAATTGGCAAGCGCTCACTGGCAACGCGAGCACGCAATGAAGGTCTGATCGGTCGATGCTGATCTCCGACCTTGGGTAAATCAGTTGTGGCATGCGATGATGGTGGAGACTGTGGTGTGTTGGAGGCGGGACTTTCTTGAACCGCTTCGGCTGTGGTTGCATCCACCGTCGCTGATGTAGCACGCACCATAGGAACAGATGAGAGAGCGACATCCACACTGCCCTCCTTTGATTGTGAGTGAGATTGTGGCAGCGGCGAGTTATTACCTGACTTCTTCGCGTTCTTCCGCGCTTCGGCTTCAGCAATTTTCCGTTTCATATCCTCGATCTTCTTGGTCATACTCTCCAAGTCGTACATGCCATTAGCACTCGTGGTTGGAGTATTCGCAGTCTTAGGGCTGGATATAGTGTGGCGAGAGGCACTGTCGGGTAAAGCTGGATGGTCGCGGAACGAAGTTGTTCTCGAGCCGGGTGTCATTGGCCTTTGAATTGAGGAAGGCCGCAACTCGGGAGAATCAATCTCCATCTCAGCATCGTCTTCATCATCACTGACATCAATCAGAAATGGCCGAGACTCTCGAGCCTGGCCAAATGGGCGCTTTGGCGACACAGCTGTAGAATTGTCGTTCAAGTCTGCCGCAACAGGCCGCTTGCGTTGATTGTGAGTGGGAGAAGGGGCGTTTGAGGACAAAAACAGGCCTGGGATCGAGGGTGCCAGAGCTGCGTCGGTGGTTTCAGGCATTGTGGCGGATTTATCCTCGAGGCTCATCGGATCAGCTGGTGTGAGACTTTGCGAGTTCCTTGTTTCAGGCGCGGGAGGCAGTAGCGAAGGCTCCGGTAATAATGGAATAGCCTTTGCATTCGCTTCCCGTGCCTTCATGAGTGCTTCCATCTTTTGCTGTATAAGCTTTGACTTTTCTGATTGAGTTTTAGTCTTCTCAGATTTGGTGTTGCCCGCAGAAGCCTCAGGAACAGGTACTAGCACAGAAGGCTTGCCGTCTCCTGAACTTGCGGCTCCCGACTTGGTGCCCTTTGCAGCTAACAAGCGCGCTATCCGGTCCTTTCGCTCTTCGGACTTGTCCTTTGCCTGATTCATATCCTTTGGCTTATCGACATCAGTAGTGGCTTTTGTGGAGGTAGTTTGTGTGCCGGGCGCGGCAGTTGGTGCTTCGGTAACTTGTAGCGTCGAGAGATTTGGTTGCTCCTGGCTGGAAACAGTGGTTCCTAGCTCAAGACCTAGTTCCAGAAATAACTCGTTGAGCAGAGCCCTGTCAACACCTTCTTCCACATAGTTCTGATACCGAACGTTGAGTGGCCAGAGACCAAGGATGGCTTCCTCTGCCCGCTTCTTGGACTCCGAGATAATTCGATCGGCTTGTCTCGTTTCTGTTGGTCGGGTCAAGTAATCATCGCGACCGCTGTACTCGGGCAATGTTGTTTTAGACAGAGCGGGCTCTGACGCCGAGGGATCAAGAATTCCACTATGTGAGGTCTCTGTAGAGTATCAGTATCATCCATACCGTGGCGACAATAGATCGTATATACGAGAATGAGATATACCATTTTCAACGCCGCTCGATTGTATCTCACGAGGTGAGAGATAGGGCGAATAAGACCCAGAACGCTCTCGGCCAAACTGTTTCGGGTTCCAAGATCGTGCGCTGGCGCCATAAACTTGAGATGACTCTCCTTGGCGACCAGAATTAGACAATGGATCCAACACTCGAATGCTATGTTTTTCATCATCGTTGGCTTCTGTTTCGCCAGCCTCATAAATATCTTCTAGTTCCCCTTCACTGAGCTCGCCTTCCTCCATCGCATCAACATTCGTGCCAACGTCTGGCTGTTGGTTACGCGAGTTGGTGACGTCCAGTGTAGTGTTCCCATAGGATTCCGTCATCTGGTTTCGTGCGATTGAATTGCTTGGGTTGGGCTGAGCTTCGAAGGAGGTCTGCGGCCATGCTGATTGCATACTCGCAACATTGTGAGAGAAACCCATTCCTAAGCCAGGGATGGCGGTCTGATTATATCCATAGGCTTCGGTAGCGCCTTGACCACAAGAAGAAGGTTGAATTTCTGTGGTTTCGCTCGGGTGAAACGATGTTTCATTGTATGTGTGATTTGGTGCATAGCGATACGGTTGAGGAGTTTGGTAACCATGGGGTACCCCATAACCATACAGGTAATTACTCATCTTGATAAAATATCATAGAGCATGTTTCAATCGTCGAGTTTGCGTTCGTAGTCGCTATCAGATAAGTGAAGAGATAAATTCCTCCCTTAGTATCGCAATGGCTGCCGGAGTAGGTCGTTTACTGGTGGTGAATGAGCCAGGACGAATGTGCGAGATCGCGAACGAGCATGAGGAATACGGACTATCACTTCGATACGTCCCTTTATGATGTAGTCAGTCGTAAGACGTGGTTTGGGGCTCCAGATAAATAACGAAGGAATAAATTGATCGTTCTTCCGCGAATGCAAGTTGTATTGCGTCTAACGCGGATAAGACTAGCGCATCTCTCGCGCTAGAGTCACGTGGAATCGCTTTGTTTACTTTCAACCCCGGTCCCTAGCAACGCCGATGTTGATGTCAATTCACAACCCAATTGTGATATAATCCCAGACCTGCATTACCTACTTCATGACCTGGCTCACGAAAAGGTGAACCTCACCATATTGCGCATGTTTTTTGTTGTTTCATCTTCTACTGGAAGATTGTAATCCATCTTCGCTCTCATCCCGCCTGGCTTATTTACTTACACAAGGGCATCACTTCAAGTTGGGTGTATGGTTTACGGATCGCGACATTACGAATCGTTAATGCGGCCACTTCACAATGTCATTTAACGCCAATGGCACGACGCATCGGCGCAGTAATCCTTTTGCTAGAAATTCTTCCGCATCTCCCGTTATAAACACCACCATCCGACCCAAATCTGCCATCTTCTCCTCCACCTCATCAACACCAGGTCTTTCAACACCACCTGGACACAGCCGAACACAGTCAAATGGGTCGCTTTCAGCGATAACACAAGCAATTCCTGGCCCAGCGTCGCGACAGCATCGCAGCGATTCGAGGAGCGCTACGCCATCATCAACCACATTCGCGCCATCATTCATCAAGACAGAAGAGCTGAAGCGACATGATACAGTTAAAGGTATTGAAAGCGAGATGGACTTTTCTGGAAAGCGCTACGTCTGGGTTAAGGATCCGCAAGCAGCATTCGTACGAGGATGGGTCGTCGAAGAACTGGACGGAGGTCGGCTACTCGTCCAATGCGACGATGGCACTGTAAGTCTCGAGCAAAAATTGCATTTCTGGTATGGCTAATAAGTATGCAGCAACGAGATGTTGATGCCGAGAGCGTCGATAAAGTAAACCCTGCCAAGTTTGACAAAGCAAACGATATGGCCGAATTGACACACTTGAACGAGGCATCCGTTGTCCACAACCTTCACATGAGATACCAAGCCGATTTAATATACACATACTCTGGCCTGTTCCTTGTCACAGTCAACCCGTATGCATCGATTCCTATCTACGGCAATGACTACATCAATATGTACCGTGGACGAAGCAGAGAAGATACGAAGCCTCACATTTTCGCCATGGCTGATGAGGCGTTCCGAAACCTCGTCGAGGAGGGAAAGAACCAAAGCATTTTAGTGACTGGTGAATCGGGCGCTGGAAAGACGGAGAACACGAAAAAGGTCATCCAGTACCTGGCAGCTGTTGCTGCGGATTCATCGATCAAGAACAAAACACCGCAATCCAGCCTCTCGCAACAAATTCTACGAGCAAATCCAATTTTAGAGGCGTTTGGAAACGCTCAAACCGTCCGCAATAACAACTCTTCACGATTTGGCAAGTTTATCCGTATCGAATTCACTCGAAATGGTGCCATTTGCGGTGCTTATATCGACTGGTACCTCCTTGAGAAGTCAAGAGTTGTCCATATCAACCCACACGAACGAAACTACCATGTCTTTTACCAGCTTCTGAAAGGTGCCAGCCCTAGTCTGAAGAGGGAATTTTTGATGGATGGCCTGACGGTTGAGGACTTCAACTATACCCGGGATGGTCATGATACCATTGTAGGTGTGTCGGATAACGATGAATGGGACTCGCTCATGGAAGCTTTCAATGTCATTGGCTTCTCTGAAAACGAGCAAACATCTATCTTACGGACCGTGGCAGCGGTTCTACATCTGGGCAACGTTAATGTCGTCAAGGAAAGCCGAGCTGCAGACCAAGCTCGTTTGGCACCAGATGCAAAGGAGCAAGCAGCAAAGGTATGCAAGCTCCTTGGTGTACCCCTGGAGCCGTTCCTTCAGGGCCTACTTCATCCCAAGGTCAAAGCAGGCCGCGAATGGGTCGAGAAGGTTCAAACGCCCGAGCAGGTCCGCCTCGGTCTAGATGCACTCTCAAAGGGCATTTACGAGCGAGGATTTGGTGATCTTGTTAGTCGCATAAATCGTCAGTTTGACCGCACTGGTATGGGTCTCGACGATTCATACTTTATCGGAGTCCTCGATATCGCCGGTTTTGAGATTTTTGAGCAGAACAGTTTCGAGCAGCTATGCATCAACTACACAAACGAAAAGCTACAGCAGTTCTTTAACCATCATATGTTCGTCCTAGAGCAGGAAGAGTATGCTCGAGAACAGATCGAATGGAAATTTATCGACTTTGGACGGGACCTGCAACCCACCATTGACTTGATCGAGCTGTCAAACCCTATAGGCGTCTTCTCGTGTTTGGATGAGGACTGTGTCATGCCCAAAGCTACAGACAAGTCGTTCACCGAGAAACTCAATTCCTTGTGGGATAAGAAGTCGACCAAATACCGACCATCGCGCCTTGGACAAGGCTTTATTCTCACCCATTACGCTGCTGAGGTCGAGTATTGCACGGAAGGGTGGTTAGAGAAGAACAAGGATCCCCTGAATGATAACATCACGCGCCTACTCGCCGCCTCCACCAACGAGCACGTTTCTTCTCTCTTCGCAGACTGTGCTGAATCAGAGGAAGATCACGCAACAGGCCGGAGCAGAGTCAAGAAAGGACTATTTCGCACAGTTGCTCAAAAGCATAAAGAGCATCTTCATAGTCTGATGTCACAGCTGCACTCCACACATCCACATTTCGTTCGCTGCATTCTGCCCAACCATAAAAAGAAGCCAAAGCAATTCAACAACCTCCTCGTCCTTGACCAGCTACGGTGCAATGGTGTCTTGGAAGGGATCAGGATTGCACGAACCGGCTTTCCGAACCGGCTCCCCTTTGCAGAGTTCCGACAACGATATGAAGTTCTCTGCCAGGACCTGCCCAAGGGGTATCTTGAGGGGCAAGCCACGGCCGCTCTTATGCTTGAAAAGCTTGGACTTGACCGAGCCCTGTATCGGGTGGGCTTGACAAAGGTTTTCTTCCGCGCCGGCGTCCTTGCCGAACTCGAAGAGCAACGTGATGCGCTCATCACCGAGATCATGTCAAGATTTCAGTCGGTTGCCAGAGGTTTTATGAAGAGGCGGACAGCGTACAAGCGGCTGTTCCGAACAGAGGCCACCAGAATCATCCAACGCAATTTCAACGTCTATCTGGACTTGGCGGATAACCCTTGGTGGCAGCTGATTGTAAAGATGAAGCCTCTGCTTGGCACTACCCGCACAGCTACTGAAGTCAAGAGGAGAGACGCAATGATCAAGGAGCTCAATGAGAAGATGCGAATTGAATCCGAGAATCGCACCAAGCTGGAGGAGGAGCGGCGCAACTGCCATGCCGAAATGGTTCGTATTCAGCAGACTCTCGAGAGCGAGCGCGCACTTGCTTTGGACAAGGAAGAGATCTTCAAGCGACTTCAGCTTCGAGAAGCGGAGCTTGAAGAGAAGCTTGCTGGCGCGATTGAAGACCAGGAAAGGCTAGAGGATGAGCTGGATGAGCTGTTAAATGCCAAGAATCGCGCGGAACGTGAGGTTGAAGCCTACCGTTCCCAGCTTGAACAAGCGGCTACCCTCATCACAAAGCTCGAAGAGGAGAAGGGCAGCTTGAGCGCGAAAATCGCCGAGCTTGAGCAGTCGATGGCCGAGATGGCTCAAAAACAGATGGAGCACAGCGAGCAGGAAATCGCTATCCAAGATGAAATCAAGATGCTGCAGAGCCAGCTGTCTTTGAAGGAAAAGAAGGTTCAAGATCTCGAAAACAAGTTGGTCAAGATTGACCAGGACGCGGAAATAAAGCTTCACTCTGCTCAGAAGGAACTCGACTCTATCAAACTTCGCGAAAATCAACTGTCTAGCGAGAATGACGACATCCAGCAACAGCTCAACGAGCTCTCAAAGACATCGACCGCTTATGAGGACCTTGTGCGCCAGAAGGAGAGTGAACTCGCTCTGCTGCGAACTGACAACAAGAACCTCGAGAGCGAACGCCATTCCTTGGAGGATCAGAGAAAGTCCTTGACCACCGAGAAAGAGAAGAATGCCGAAAAGTACCGCGAGGCTCAAGCTGAGCTTGTAGCGATGAAGTCTCGGCAATCTCAACTGGAACGGGAAGCCGAGGATGCCAAGAACCTGCTCGAAGCACGCCTGTCAGAGGATGCACAGGCCGACCAGAACCGTCAGGTGTTGGAGTCACAAACCAAAGATCTCAAGGACGAACTGTACAAAACACAGATGGAGCTGAGTCGAGAGCGCCAATCTCGGGATGATGTCCAGCTGCTCGGAGAGCATCGTTACCAGGAGTTGAAGGAGGAATTTGATCGCCTCAACGAGTCCAAGATTATCATCGAGAAAGAACTATACGCTCAACAAGATACCCTGCGAAGGACCATGGAGGCCCGGACTACTGCCGAAAAGGAGCGGGACGAAGCAAGACAAGAAATTCGACGACTCCGTGTAGCCAAGACTCAGGCTGAAGAGGCACGAATGCAAGCCGAAGTTGCTGGTGAGCGACAGGCATCCAAAGCAGCACAAGAACGCGAGAACAGCCTTCGTAAGGATCTCGACGCAGCTCATGAACGGCTTCAGTGGTTTGAAGGCGAGTGTGCCAAGCTCAACCATCAGATCGAGGACCTCAACAAACTGATCTTGGAGTCGGGCGAATTCGGCTTGAAAAACGACCAAGCCAAAGAGAGGCTCGAACGGGAATTGGTCACCGTAAAAGGCCGTCTCACGGCGTCCGAGAATGATAACCGAGCTTTGTTGAACAAGCTCCAGCAGAAAGGCTTGGAGATTGCTCGTTCGAGTTCCCGCGCCACCGAGGCATCTCGAGGACAGATAGTGTCTCTTCAGCGAGAGAAGGCGAGGCTAGAAGAACAGAATACCAAGCTCAACAAACAGCTCGGTGATTCCCAAATCGCCATTGCATCACTCGAGAAGAGGGCCGAGAAACTCCAGCTCAACTTGGAAGATCTGAGCCACGAAGTCGCTCGCGAGGTCAAGTCCAGTAGAAATGCTGAAAAGGCATCCTCCACATTCACCGCGCAGCTGGCTGAAGCCAACCGGACCATTGAGTCAGAGCGGCAACTCCGAACACAAGCTCAGACCACGGTTCGTGCACTTCAAGCCTCCTTGGACTCGCGAGACAAGGAGATCAATGAGCTGCAGGGACAGATGCTCGATGTTTTGAGGACTGTCGACCCAGAAGTCCCAGTCCCTCCACAGTCAGATGGAACTGACGAAAAGGTGCTTATCCAGAACTTTGATCTCGTGAGAAGGGTTGAGGAGCTTCAGCAGAACCTTCGCGTGCAAACAGCAGCCCGAACGAACGCAGAGAAACAGCTCACTGAATTGAGAGCATCGCGCAACGAGTCTCCCACTCGGCCCAAACTTGAAGAGATCCAGCTCAACGAGGCCCCTTTTCAAGGATCGCCGACTCAGAGGAGGGCTGCCAAACTGCACGCTCGCAACCTCTCCAACACTTCAACGCCCACCAGGCGTTTCCAGGAAATCGACCACCTCCAGGACTCCACACGCTCCGACCGAACAGTTGACACTCTCAGCTTCAACAGCCGAATGGACCTGAAGGCTGAGGTCGAGGAACTACAAAATCAGCTTCAGCTCAAGGAGATGCAGAACCGCCATCTTCAGAGCCAAATCGACCGAAGCACTCCCGTGCCAGAGAACTCTGACGATCAAAGCCCCTCTCTGCGTCGGATCCAAAAGCTCGAAATGGTCAACACTCGTCTCCATGAGATGCTTGATGATTCCAGCAAGAAGGTGTCTGCTTTGGAGCGTACAATTCGATCTGGTCAACTCTCCCTGCGGGATGTTCAAACCCGAACACATGAGGAGATCTTGGAGGTCCTCAATAGCCAGGAGGATTCTCGCCGTGCCTTGGTTCACAGCCACAAGGATGCCGTGGCGGAACTGACCGACATCAAGGTTCACTTCGAGAGGCTACGGCACGATCGCGCCAAGGCAGAAGTCGAGCTCCGTGATGTTAGGTCTGATCTGCATGAGATGACCCTAGCAAGAGAGCAGGAGGCGCAGAGCCGAAACCAACTTCTTCAGGAGTTTGCGGACCTTCAGATTCGACTGGACGCAGAAAGCTCCAAACTTGGCGATGTGAACTCGAGTTTGGATATGTACAAGGGCCGTGCTGACGAGTACTTTGGCAAACTTGAACAGGCTGAGATTGCTGTTCTCAAGGCTAGCCGCGCTGAGCAGTTTGCCAAGTCTCAAGCAAAGGAGGCTGAGGATACCTATGCCGAGGTCATGGCGGAACGCGAGAAGATGGATGCCACCATCGAAGACCTCCAACGGCAGAACCAGCGCCTTGAGGAGAAGGTGGAAGACGTCTCCACAGACCTAGATGCCGCAACCCAGGCCAAGAAACGTCTCCAGCACGAGCTAGAGGATTACCGAAATCAACGAGCTATGGAGATTGAGGATAAGGAGTCGAGCATGGAGCAGACTCGTAAGAAGTATCAAGCTGAATTTGCTACCCTAACAAATGAGCTTGACCTAGCGCGTGAGGAGAAGCTCTTTAAGCAGGCCGAGATCGCCCGGCTGAGAGAAGAACTCGACGAGCTGCGGTCGAAGTGGGATGACGAGGTTCTCAACAGCTCGACCTGGTCCAAAGAGAAATCCCGATTGGAGTCGACCCTGGCAGATGTCGCATCCTCCCGCGACGAGGCTGTCAATGCGCACAATGAAGCCCAAGGCAAGGTCGTGTCTCTTTTGTCACAGGTTCGTGCTCTGCGCTCTTCAGTAGATGAGATCACCGCAGAGCGAGACCATCTCATTCGTGAGAAACGCAATGTCGAGGCACGCCTCGAGGAGGCCAAGTCTGGCTTGGAAGATCTTGTCAGGGGAGAGAGTCCCTCTCTCCGCAATGCTGCCAATCTAGACAAGGAGATCCTGGAGCTCAAGTCCAACCTCGCTCAGCAAGAAGATATTGCGGCCGCCGCTGTAGAGAAAATGCGCCGGGCAGAAGCTCTTGTAGCTGAAGTCCAGAAGGACGTCATGGTTGAGCGTGAAAACAGCACCAAGTTGCAGCAGCAGAAGGCGTCACTGGAGAAGAATTTGAACGAGGCTCAGCTCAAGCTTGTTGATCTCGAGACCAAGGGATACTCGAGTGCCAGCCAGGACGTCAAGTTCTTACATAAGCGCATTCAAGAGGTGAGTGTCAAGTTATATACCCATCACACAGACCGAAGCTAACCCTTGCACAGCTCGAACTACAACTCGAAGATCAGGAGACTGAGCGTAGTAAGTCTCAGCGCTCGGTTCGAAACGTGGATCGAATTGTGAAGGAGATGCAGGGTCAAATTGACCGCAAAGACAAGCAGAATACACAGCTCTCAGAAGACGTCTCAAGGATGCGCGACAAGGTCGAGAAGCTTCTGAAGACGATTGAAGAGCTGCAGTCGTCCGAGTCCAACAACCAGCTGTCTGCTCGACGAGCTGAGCGTGAGCTCAGGGAGGAGAAGGAGAGGGCCCAACGACTAGAGCGTGAGTTGGCTGGGTGGAAGACCAAGAGCTCAGGCAGCGTCATGGGTAGCGTCCGGAGCCGCATGGGCCCCTGGCGGGTTAGCGAAGGGGACGATGCTTCCATGATTGACGTCCCCAAGAGGAAGAGCAGCCTTAGCAGGGTTCCCAGTTTCACCAAGGGCTTCCTGTGAAGGGGAGGGGGGGGCATGAGAAAGGGCGGGAATGTAGGATACATACAGAAGACGGGCGTGCATGGTGACGAGGCGTTGGCATTGTTCTAGGTATTGGTAATGGCTTGCAAGGCATGGATGACGGGCATGACGGGTGGATGGTATCATACGGATGTTTTCGACAGCGGGTTATGGAATATGGGTCTTACGTAGTAATAA
>JABFAK010000138.1:0-31998 GCA_013266265.1 Fusarium sp. NRRL 66182 | reverse complement strand
CTCCGGGACCTGCTTCGGGCCCAGTGTCCTCGCACTATTCGTCCCCCGCCCCCCCTTCTACGCGGATCCCCTTTTCTCACCATGCCAGCGCCGAGAATCTACCACCTTTGCGACCATCGAGGGGACGCAACCAGTCCCTCCAGGACGAGACTCTTCTGGAACCCAGCTTACGATCCGCCGCCGGTCACAGCAGCATGGGAGGCTCGTACTACCCTCCCGGTCCTCCTCGCAACTACCACCGAGGCTATCCCGGCCCCGAGCCACATGGGCCACCGCCGCTGCAGCCCATCGCGACAGACCGAATTCTGCCAAACCCGCAGACTGCCGGGCCAGGTTACATGACCTCGCCTCATCAAGGCTACGCTCATCAAGTACTCTCTCCAACGTATGCGAACCCCCCTCCTATGCCTCCGCACATGGCTCAAAGCCCCCAAGACAATCATCAGGGTCTTCCCAATTCGGTTCATCGTCATCGATCCACCCCTTCAGGGTCGTCTGACGCCGGCAATAAGTATCGAAAGCTTCAGCCCGCCCCCGTTCCCGCGCACCGATCGTGGTCGAATAAACCCGAGCTCAAAACCATTCCATACGATCATAAAGAGACCGGGTCTGCCGCGGCACTCCCCAGCTCTGGGCCGACCCAGATTAGAGGTTGGAGTGTGAACCAGACACGCAAGCGAGGCAGAGATAAGAACGAGCGAGGAGAGCCTGGCCAAGATCGAGAAGACTCGCGATAGAATGGTGATGACTCTTCGTCAGAGGCAGCACAGCAAGCCAAGCCCAAGTCGGCTTTCAAGACCGTTCGATTCGCCACGCCCATTGTCGGGCCTCGGCCAGCTGATTCGAAATCGAATCCGTCCAAGAGCACTGGATCGGACTCTACATCAGAGACTGTGGTGATTGAGTCCCTAGAAGAGAAGTCTGTGAATACAGATGATTCTAGCGTGCCAAACGGGGAAGTCGTAGTGGTTGAGCAAAACGATAATCCACACAAGCGACGACTCCGCCCCAGAAAACGCAAGACTACCGAGGCTGAGCCCACTGCATCAACAGCTGAACCAGCAACAAAGAAGCCCAGAGTGGCCCCATCGCGAAAGCGCAAGAATAGCGAGGAGCAGCCCGCCGCTCCCGTAAAAAGAATCAAGATCATCAGATCTAACACATCGAAAAACGCAAACACTCGAGCTCCCACCCCTACTCCTGCGCATGCTGAGTCTTCCAAGAACAAGAAGACTTCAGTCAAGGAGGAATCTTCAGATGATATCCAAATCATCAAGAGTCAGCGAGCAGTCATCACCATTGACAGCACTGACGAAGCATCATCCTAAACCCAATGCTGGAGAGAAGAGGGACAAGACTAATCCTGATCATCCAAAACCCCTTCTTAATATTACTGCAGCACAGCTGCTACGATACCCAATAATTATACCCACGAAACCCATCCTTGACGCACAATCTCATCACCGATATTGAGGGCACACGGCCTCCCATTCGCATCGAAGGCGTTAGGCAAGCATGCCCCAGGACATACAGGGGCATGTCAACTGCATTTTGTTATTTGCTCATACTTTTCAAATCTCATATTCTGTCTGCATTGGCTTTCTGCAGATGACGTTGACTTTCTGCTACAAATGTCCTACCTTGGAAGCGCAGCCTGACCATGGATACGTATCAGAACGGCTAGGCAATGGACGGCAAGCGATGATAGCACTCCCAAGGGGAGTTGGTTTACGCCTCTTGAGGAGAATAATGAGGCGCTTGCAAGCATGTTTCTTGGAGGACACAAAAAGAATATCAGCACGTGGACGTACCACGTATATACTAGGTCTATATAGTTCTCGGGACTAAATAAAGACGAACTCTAATACCTTGGACGTAGCGTAAACTGTAAATAAAAGTGCTATTCGTGTGACATGTTTCGTGAGTACAGCAACTGTTAATGTCTAGGTCAAGGTGGCAATACAAACAGGAGCTGTGTATCTTGTCAAATCCTTTTGGCTTCCGTAAATTCCATGCGTAATAAGGTGTCTACTGTACAAAGGTATCATCTATCCACAGCCACCCCTTCTCCCCTTGACCCCTGCTATATCGAAAATCGATATCAGATCAAACCGAAGCACGAGCGAACTGGCTCGCCTGTCCTGCCCAAGAATCTCTACAAATTCGCATGATGCAGCATTTTTATAACTCCATGTCGACGCATTCGGCATGTCTACGACTTGGTGTCTGGGTTTCCCGGTGTCTCTTGAGCCGGCTGCTCAGCCGCGGGTTGTGCTGCCTGCTCTTGATCAGGCTGCTGAGGTGGCTGTGCAGCGTTAAACTGCCTTGTAGGGTCGGCTAGGGAACCGTCTGGCATGGTAATGAGACTACCGTTCTGGGGCAGACCGCCAGGAATCATTATGGGGTTGTTGTGGTGAGGCAGGGCGCCCATGGCAGTTGGGTCAATGCCCATGGGGAGAGCATCGATGCCACCGCCCAGCATCATGGGCGCGCCACCGTTGGGTACCGTGTGGTCGGTGAGCTGGGATGTGCCAAGCAAGCCCTCGGGATGCAGGGGGTACATGAGCGACTCCATGGTAGTGCCATCGAAGATGACAGTGTTCTGAATAGGCTGTTGAGTTTGGCCGAGAACGTTAATGACGTCCTGTGCGAGTTGACCACCGAGAATAGCGGCGACGGGGGAGATTTCGCTGACGAGGTTCTGGAGGAAGCTGCGTAGAAACTCTGGGCGGAGTGTCTCGCTAGGGAGACCGAGAGCCTTGTGTTTCTGAGTTGCAATCTGCGTAAATAGCTTCAGGTCATCGCGGTTGCTGGGAACGCGGCCGTTCTGAAGCTGCATAAACTCCCAGAGAGCACGAAGACAGGACAGAGCAGGAGTCACACTCTTGAGTCGCCGCTTGGACTGTGTGTACTCTGCAGGTAGGCCAGCGACGTCACTGGCGAGGAACCACGTGGAATAGAGCTCACGCTTGGTGACAGACTCGATTGTCTTGGGTCCTTCTTTGCGGGTCTGCACGTCGACAATGGTGCGTGTACGAGTCTCCGGGCCTTGGGACGTGGGTACGTTTCCGAGGTCGCGCTGGATGACATAGTCGTGCTCGATGAGATCGCTGAAGATGAAGCCATAGAGGCCGTGGCAGCCGGCGGCATAGAAAGCTCTGCAGTTGAGGCGCGTAGCAGTGTTTATGATGTTGAACGATTCCGGGTCAAGATCGGTCGCAATGACAATATCATAGGCAGCAAAGTAGCTGGGTCCTTTGGTCTTGACACCTTCTGTATCGACGTGAACACGAACACGAGGGTTCAGCTTCTGAAGAGCAGCACTGGCAGCCTGAGCGCGGTTCTGACCAATAACGGCCTCGTCGTCAGGGAGGAAGAACTGGGCGCCCCGATCAGCCTCAGTAACAGTGGCACTGTCGAGGAGCGTGAGAGAACCAACGCCAGCAAGGACGAGGTTCTTTGCAATCTCGTTGGCGAGGGCCTTTATGGTGATGAGAAGGATGTTTGCACTCTGAATCTTTGCCTGCGCAGCCATACCCCAGAGACGGATTTGACGGTCGTAGAGGGCAATCTCATCTGGCGCATGTTAGAAGTAGTTGTTATGGGTTATGCGATTCGCTTGCGCAAGACTTACCAGCGCTGACAGTTGCAGGGGGGGCCACTGGAAGATCGAAACCGTGATTCTGGCCATTCTGCAATCCCATTCCGGGCTGTATCAAGAATGAAGGGTCGGCCATGGGCATCTGCATGGCCATCATGGAGGGGTCTGCCATGAGGGAGGGATCGGCCAACATGCCAGCCAAAGCCTCGGGGTTCATCGAGCTGAGGAGGTGATCTGATAGCCGAGGGATGCCGTTGCCGTTGATGCTGGCACTGGCGTCCATAGAAGGCATTCCCGCTGGCGCAGAAGCAGAGGCAGAGGCAGAGGCATCGGGGAGCTGTTGCGCTTGAGCTTGAGGCGCAGCTTGAGGCTGGCCTTGATCCTGATTTGAGGTGTCCATTGAATGGATATAGAGAATGAGAAAAGGCGAAGGGCGAATAAAGTTTTCGATGTCGTCGCTTATCGATGCGCAAGGCTGAGAGGCTGCCAACCGATATCGCCAACTGGAAAGTGTTGTTATGAATAAGATGAGGCAAAGACGCGTGACAAGGAATGCCCAGCCTGCTGGGGTTAAATTAGGCTTCTTCCAATTAAACCCAAGCCCTCATCTACCGTACAGACAAGTATGCGAGTCGAAACTGCGGGCGGTTATGTACGTATGTTTGCTTGTCTTGTCAAGGCTGAAAGTATGAGATGTCGCAAGTGATCGCTTTCAAGGTCAAGGAGCCGTGAATTCACTACGATAGGTTGGACGTGATTGGCCAACAGAAATTGTTAGCGGGATCGACGTGGGTGCAAGGTGTGGGTCATAACGCGTTCCGGGGATACTGAGGTACCTCTAGGTACTAACGTTGTGTAGGTATGCTAAAACACTACCAAACTAGATGGCTACCTATGAATACCTCGGTACTTTTACAGATTACTACTACTTCTTATGTTGGAACGTTAGACAATGTCATGCTCTATATTTAGGTACGTCCATGTCTCTCTCTGTACGATTCTGTCGCTTCCATATGGTAGGTAGCCCAAGCAGCCGACCTTGTGCTATCCGTATTCCCGATTCCATTAATGTTTCACGGCGTATACCTCGAAAGGCAGGTTGGACATAGATTGCTTGGTTACAAGAGATAAGATACTAGATAGTAGACTCGGGAAATATAATCAACAATCAATCCTTTGCATCTGAAAAGCTGGCTGAAAGACAACCTAAGAGACAGATTCTATGGCTTACAGCGTCTCAGCGGCACTTCAGCTCGGGCAATTAATCTACAGGCCTCCCTCGCTATGGCTTTTACCGCCTTTATCCCGCCCAGGTAGGTAGGTAGGTACTTTACGCATGCTATGAATGAATGCGTGGTTGGAAAAGCCAGCCAGGCTACAATATTTTATTTTTGCTTCTTACAAAGAACCTACCTTTACCTATCTTTTGCACCATCATCGTGCAATTTTTTGCTACATATTCTAGCCTCAACGCTGTATATAATCGACGCCCGCTCCTACAGTGCCAGCTCCTTTCACTACATGGCACCGCTTCTTCTCATAGTAAGCCTTGCCCTGTTCTATCCACTCGCTCACTCTCACGCTCGCTCTGCCCGCTCTCTCCGCTCTCTCTCTCTTTCTCTCTCTCTCTCCCCGCCAAACAACGGACAATGATGCCCCTCTACTAGGCTCATGTGCCGTCGTACGCCTGACCTGCAACTCTGCAAGAGAGCAAGGCAAAGAAAAAGGCGCAACCTCCTCCTTACCTAGGCGAGCATAGAATAGCAGGGTTTGACGCAACAAGAGAAATGTGTACATGTACTGTAGCTCACACAAAACCCCCACAGCCGAGTCATTTTGCACCATATCGCAAGGCAGGGTTACAGTACACACCACGACTGCTCCTGGATCGTTGTCGCCCGCCATCCGCTGAAACCGGTCTGAACAAGAGAGAATCTATGCTCACGTGTTAAACGAGAGACCTCACCCTTTATACAACCGAGTGCTTCATACACGCTTACTTGGTGAATAGCGGCTATTGAACATCACCATCACCATCACCATCACCGTCATCAACATCATCTACCTACCCTATCGTCGCTATTTTACCCACCTTTCATCTGACAATCGCCGGGGTCCAGGCTATCGACAACTACTATCCATACTTCCACTTCGCTTCGCTTCACCCCACGTCATAGGCCATAACTATTCACAGGCGCCCACCAACTAGTGAAACCTCCGTCCCGCAGTTTAATTCACAATGTCTGGCCGGTCGGGATCAAACTCGCACCGTCGCCATTCACGAGAGTCCCTCGACGACTTTCCACCTCTTCCCGTACCACCAAGACTGCCGTCCCTGCGAGCCCTCGCCCACGCCCAGCGAGACCGAGATCGAAACAGCCCCCCGCCGACTTCATCCAACAGGCCTCAATCCCGACACTGGTCAGCCGCTTCACGCCGCGCCGACCGCATCCGGAATCTCGAGAATAGAGCCCCCGGCCCGGGCTTCGACGACTTTGAACGTCCTATGGACGACGGCTGGCCGACTACTCGACGTACTGACCGCATGCGGGCTGCCGCCGCCGCAGACAACAACCGACCTGCCAATCTCGAAGACCTTGACCGCCACCTTGAGGAAGCCAACTCGCACCTACGGGCTCTCCTAGATCTCCAGAACCACCCAGGCCTTGCTACTCCTCCGCACATGCCACCCAGCTTCTCCCCTCCACCCCGTCCCTCAGACCTGACCGACTCGAACCGACGGCACAAGCGCCGGAAGCTGGATTCCGATCGTCTCACACCCGCCTTCCGGGCCTTTCGCTATGGAAAGTATGGCCAGGTTGAGCCAGGTGATCTCAAGATGGAGATTGTCAGCTGTGACGGGGGCATGTTCTCCAATGAGTCCCATTATGCCGCCGAGAATATTCTCAAGAACGACACGTCGGTATACTGCACCAAGGGCAACCGTTGCAACATCGTGTTGAGGCATCAGGGTTCTACCGTCTTCACTCTCCGGGAGCTGGTCATCAAGGCGCCTGCGTCCATGAACTATTCACATCCGTATGTTGCCCCATGCGCTGCCGTGTGACACGGGCAGCTTGGCTGACTATGCAACAGCGTGAGAGAAGGAATGGTCTTTATAGCCATGGACCAGGATGAAATGCTCAGCCGGACGGCCCAATATCAGATTCAATATGCACCACGGACGAACGAGTCGAATCCCGGGGAGGGGGACCCGAGAGCACTGCAACCAATTCCAACAGAAATAATATCCGTCCAACACCACGAGAACGGAACTGTAACCACGAGATCGCGGCCAGCATACTACTCATATCGTGGTGGTGGCGATGACTACGAGTCACGGACTCCCCAGATGCCCCAGGAATTCGCCTCAAACGTCCCCGACTTCCAGGTAACCACCGAATGCAGCGATGATGAAGAGGACGAGTACGACAGTCCTCGATTCCTCCGCCGCGCACCCAATCGCATAGGCTCCCTCCCCTTTGAAACCCTCGACTCCGACTCTGACGAAGGTGGCAATCCCTTTGACCCTGAATATCTCGAAGACCACCACCCCTCCCACTGGCGCCTCTACAGCAGCGCCGCCAACACCAGCGGCCCAGGCTTCTCCCCCCCTTCTTCTCGCCGCCGCGAGCGGGAAAGGGAACGCGAGAGGGATAGGAATCAGGAACGCGCCCGAGAATATGATCGCTCCAGCCTCTCTCTCACCGCGGCCTGGGAAGCCCACGCCTCTGCGACGCAGGATGCCGTTCGCGCCGTCGGCGGTGGCGAGCTCCTCACCCCGCACGCTCGCTTCTATATAGAGAAGAAGAAGAGCAAGTGCACAATCCGCTTCGACCCCCCGGTATCAGGCCGGTTTATCCTGCTCAAGATGTGGAGCTCACATCATGACCCTACGAGCAACATAGATATCCAGTCCATCATGGCTCGAGGCTACGCAGGGCCACGTTACTTTCCTTCAGTTCAGCTGCGCTGATCCCGCTCGTGCATGCGGATAGACGCAGCTGTACATGTCTAGCTAGATCTAGGCTGTATATCTGTCATGAGGCGATGCAATAACAATCGCCAACGAGGCGACATGAATCGGGACTTGCTATATAGAACCGGAATATACTTCTTAATCTTATATCCTACCATGGTTGATATTTTTTCAAGGCATGAACCCCATGGCCGGAAGTAGACATTGCCTATCTCAAGTTACCCGTCTCGGATAGAAACCCAGCATGATCCAGACTCGATGCCGATGCCATCCTGTCAGGCAGGCAGTGGTTGCAGTGGCTGTTATTCCTTTGGAGGTGTTGGCTCGCTGGCCCATCGGTCCAAAAGGTTTGAAGTGTATCAAATTTGTTGTGCATAGGCTGTTCCTTAGATTGGAGCTGAGCACACATTTAACTGGACTGGTGAGGATCAAGAAACAGTGTTCTCATTGTACTCATTATCGTCTATAGTTTTAAGAATACTTAGACTAAACCGAACAGCCCATGCATAAAATAGCCATCTGTCCGGTTAAGGTAATGATGCCAACCCCTTGCACAACCATCACTCGAACCCATTCTTGCGTCTAACTCATTTTCTAGACTCTCATTTAACCCCCCATTCCAAACCATCGCGTTGTAGAACTTCTATACCCCGCTACCACGGCGGGTGTCGGTACCTGTAGGGCGGCCATTAGGGCGCGGTATATCGAGGGAAGCCGACAACCAGGTTAGGAGGACGCCGAAGAGTCTGTGTAGATGTGCGTAAGCATATTTTCGCTGTAACTTTTAACTGTTCAAACTTACACATTGATATGGGCAATGATGGTTGTTGCGTGGCAAAGGCCCCCGTTGGAAAAGATGGGGACGGCCGTGAAAGCGGCTGGCTCAGTCCAGCCGAAGGCGAGAACAATGGACAACACAATAGTTATCAGACTGATGACCCGCAAAACGTAACGAGGCATACTGGAGCCAGGCGGGTCCTGTCGACCTCTTTGGAAGACCATCATGAGCACCAGGGAGGTGAAGACACATGCGAAGAAGCAAAAGATCGACATGATGATGAAAGGACTGGTAAATCTGACTCTGTTATCTTGATCCATAACGATTGTATGTCGGTGACTTTCATCTTTTATTCCCCGTGTTATATGTTTAGGTCCGGATTTTCTGTTGATGTCACCAGCAACAATTGCGGAGAGGATGAAAGTGAGGAAGTTTGAGATGATAAACAGGACTAGGAGAGGTGCGAAAACTAGAGGACTCATCCGTCCAGGTCCATTGGGAGCACCAGGTTCGTTCATGTTGGCAAGTGTGTAGGTGTGTGCTGGGGTGTTGGCGATGAGAATGACGTTAGGCCGAGTGAGCCAATATGGATGATTGTACCTGGATATAGAGACAAGAAAGGACGATAGACTCGGTTGAGCTGGGCTTGGATGGAAGCGAGCCAGAAAAAAAAAAGGACCCAAGAATGAAAAACCGAAGATGAAGATGGATGATGAAAGAAGAGAAGTGGAAGTGAACGTGAAAGTGGGAGGAGAAGTTATTTTGTTCATCTCTTACTTACGTACCTTCCATTATTGTGACTCTCAGCGAGGCATCTTCGTATTAACAACTGGGTAGGTACCACCCAGGCATGGAGAAAAATGTCGTAGTATAGTCGAAGGACTGATGTAGTCTGCAAGTATAAGTGCAAGTGCAAGCTCACCTAGGTAAGCAGGAGTTCAGGTACCAACTTCCTAGGTGCTCTATTCTCGTCAGCTTTCCAGATTCTTATGAGGTGCCTTGTAATAGAATATAAAAAGTATATTCTATATGTGCATATAAATTGGAATCCAACTCTTTAGGGGCCTTGGACCTGTCTGTCTCTATGCTAACGAGGGTAAAAAACGCGGTCCACAGACCTATGCAGAATGGAATGGTATCAAATGCCCGGAAAACGCCTCCATATACCCAGCTTGGCTATATAAACCCAAAATCATCTGTAAACAACAACAAGTATTTCAAAAGCCACCGCCACAGTACAGTGCGACCGTAACGCCATTTTTCATGTACGAGAATGCAATTGAGCACCCATCAAGGGTGCCGAGACACGGCGCCAGAATGCGCTATAACCCAAGACCATTTGCAACATCCAGAGCACCCTCCACAGCTGTTTCGAGTTCTTCCACCCTGTCTTTGAGGCCCTTATTCTCATCTTTGAGAAGATTGACCGTATCCCATGCCATACTGGCAGTTTGTCCTTGGCAATTGGTGCAGGTCGCGGGGCTTGCGGGCTTGGGCTTTTCGCTGGATATGCCTCTGATGAGCTTTTGGAACGTGTTCATCTGAGGGTTACTGCCTCTTGCGGCGCGGGGAGGTTCAAGAGTGACTGGTTTAGGCTGGATGGCGACAGGAACAATGACCGGGCTTATCTCTGACATGGTCGGGCTCCGGGATCGAGAGAAAACGCTGATTTCATCCACACTCTCATCGTCCGACGATGTTGAGGTGCTCTTTCTCCAACGCTTGAGTCGGTCCTCATCAATGCCCAGATCCTCTGACATGATCGAGGCTCCAGAAGTGACGTTTTCCTTTTCGCTGTTCGCCTCTTCATATGCGCGGCCCTTCTCTCGGGCTAACTGATTGAGCAGGTATTCGATCATGGCGTCACGCTCAGCCATCTGTGAAGCTTGATCCTCGACCTGCTTTGCCAGCTGCTCGACCTTGACCTCAGCTTCGCTTCTGGTGAATACTTGAGCATCTCGTTCAGCCAGAAGGTGTTTGTATTCAGCTGTACGTTGCTCGTAAGCAGCCTGAAATTTGCTCAATAGGCCAGTCGCATTCATCTGGAGGTTCTTGAAGGCGGATGGCGAGAATGCCGTGCCTTCGGCGGGAACGCCATTTGGAAAGAGGCCCTTTTCGATATCCAGCTCCATGAGGGCTTCGTTCTGGGCTTCTGAGGGGGAAGCAGCGGTAGGAGAAAGGGCACCAAAGAAGTTGAACCGAGAAAGTCCAGTCGGGGTTGAAGACTTGGTGGAAGAGCAGGAGGCTCTGCGAGGTTGAGGTTCCGGGGCAGCCGTCGAGGGAGACGATGGTACATTGGGCCGGGAAAACCAAGTTGGAAGACGATTTCGTGCGGGTTCTTCAGCAACAGCAGGCAAGCTTGCTCTAGACCTGGCGACAGCAGGCCTCTTATCACCAGTAAACGACATGTCGACGGAGAGAGGCCTTGATGGACCGATAGGAGGATTGTGGAGTTGTGATTCAACGTCGAACTTGTTCTCGTTTGATGAGAAGGTGACTGAGTGACGCAAAGGTGACTGAAGCTTCGGCGAGGTTGGTTCTACATGAAGTCCAGGATCACGAGTTCGTACAGAAGAGCTGGGGAGATGATGCGCAGCTGAAGGAGGAGCCAAAGAGAGAGGAGCAACGAGAGCCGAACGAGATGATGGCTGCGGCGCGGAAGGAGTCTTGAGAGCCGCGGGGGAGAGGCGGAGAGGCGTCGTTTCTGATAGATGGTTGTTTACGGATTTGTTTGTCAGAGCAGCTCGTCTCCGGGCGGTCGAGGCGCGAATACTGGAGCCAGACGACGCAGGGGAACTCGGCCCCGTTAAACGAGAACGGTAGTCGATGGGAAACTGTCCATGCTCGTCAAGCTCGTCTTCAAAAGGTCGATCGGCGACGCGCCCCTGGGGCTCCAGAGGAAGCATAATTGCTAACGTTTCGGTTCCAAGGGGCCTGGGAGATTTGATGGAGCAGGGGTCCAGTGAATAGAACCCAGTAGCACAGACGCCAGAAGGACGCTAGCGATGATGATCGTGTTGAGATATATGTATTACGTCCAAGGTTTCGAATAGAACGCAGACGAAAAAGCGACGACCGAAATAGTTGTAGGTGAAGGAGAGAGAGTTGCGTTGGAGGAGGAGAGGTTTGATGGTGGATGAGGAGGACAAGATAATAAATAACCTAGTCTCTGCGCTGGCTGTGTATGGTTGGCACCCGAACAGCACAAGAGACAACGGATGGCTACCCAGGTAAAGCCAGGGTCCTTTTGATGGGTTGATTGGGCGAGTTGAGTGGTTTGATGGATCTGAAGAGGGGTCTTTTAGTGGCGGTGACGGACTTGACAGCCACTACCTAAGACGGACTATCAAGCCCAATTAACAGCAGAAACTATGCCTTGCTACATAATTGTGTGAATATCTGCATTTCAGAGAGTGGTAGACTTTCAATCACTTTCTGTGTCTGAGACTCTTTCCGGAAAAGGCGCTGGGAATGCCGTCTCATGGTGTCTCACTCTAACTGTTGGAGGGCAAGCCAGCCGAGCTTGGTAACGCGCTGGCGGTGATCCCTGGACGATGAGGAATGCTATCCATTTCATGCCACTGTCTCTAGCAGACCACATGGAACACTTTGCAGTTCTGGACTTGACGTAGTAGCGTAGCTAAAGGCTAGAGTCGCCCCAGAGCTGTGGCGATAGTTGCTATGACGGAAGCTTGATTCAGTATCGAGATGCACCTGAATCTCAGTATTATCATGCTTGCAGGGTTATAGTCAAGTGTACTACGCTAAAGTGACCCCTGCCCATGTTTATATATCGCTGTTCGCTTCTTCGGGATCGTACGAATATCTTCCCTCATTTATACTTATTCATACAGTACGATAAAAGAAGTCCAGGCTGAGTAAAAAACCCGTCCAATAGGAGAAAAGGTAAAAGTTTAACAAATAGGCACTTACGCCGATAGAGAAGCCCGAGTTGTAAGTGCTATATGTACGCAACTGCAATATGAAGTCGCCCGGTGGTCTCGTGAAGAACATTTACCATGGTTTTGATTATTGGATTGGTGCGATCTGAAGCTTCTCGTAAAGCCCTGATCATGAAATCGTGATTCCTCGTGTCTCAGAATGGTCACTCAAGCACACAACGACTGATTAGACCTGCGAAGAACTGTCGTGAGCTATAGAAAATACGCAGGTGGAATTAAAATACGTAGACACTAGATGATTACTCCAGCATTGGGAACACCAACATCACAATGTATGCTCGTACGTAGGCCCCATTCCCTCCACGTCTTTATACCAGCGTACAAGTCACCAAGGGAGGTACAGCTTTCTCTTCGTTTCTTGCTTTGGATATTTCTTTAAATTGACGGATTCCGTAATTTGATAGAACACCTTCCGCGCTGCACAAGGTATATGTACAAGACTTCTCATCTCCCAATGCATGCATTCCAGCTCAACCCACCTCTTCACTCAGCGTGCAGGCCAACTCTAGTGGTGCGCCTCGTCATGATGGTGATCGTCCTCGAGGAAGAAGTATTCGTAACCGCAGTAAGCGGTAAAGGCAGCCGTCGCGATGCCGAGACCGGGGAAGCCACTCTTGAGACGATTCCAACGGGTGTAGGGGCCCTGGTATCGCCAGGCCTCACTGGAGAAAAGGGAGTCAGCACGACGAGTCGTGGGTATCTTGGAAGGGTTTAATGAGAGACGGTTACGGACTTTCGCTCCCAGGGATCGTATCGAGGCTGGCCGGTGGATTCTTGGAAGGCCCGCATGTTGAAGCCGGTGATGTTGGGCTTGGGCCCGCGCGAGGCGGCTCGTAGCACTCTACATAGCGAAGCAGTTAGAAAAGCAGGTTGATATATATCAATAGGGAATGACAATTGATTCAATAGTAGGAACAGGAATACGCATCGTACCTCGTGGCAAGCATCGTGGGCTGTGGGATAGTGTTTGGCTGGTGGTTGGATCTGACGACAAATGGACGAATGAAGAGCGAGCCAATTCGTCTTTGCCTTAGTGATGCTCTCACTGTAAACTGGGGCTCTTTGGCTGACATGCAAGGTACCTAGGTACCTAGTGCCAAAGGGCAGCTCGGATCAAAGTAGGCCGGTTCCTCCGAGGTAGAGCACGGACCATACGCAACTCCAACCCTCCTCACCTATGCCCTCAAAGACAGAGAAAGAAAGCCATCGACCATTTATCGAAGCTCTTAATCACCTCTCTGCACGCTTATTACTAGCTACAGACACGAAAGACAAAAAAAAAAAAAGAACAATATCTGGGCTAGCGAGCCAATTTTTGTCATCAGAGGAACAATTCCTGGCGCACATCTCCACCGTCATCCCTCTCTGCCCACTCTCTCCACCATTCGACGTGGAATCAGATAAACCACCTGCCGACACCGCACTCACGCTCGACGACGTCCATTTTTATCGCCGGTACTCGACTTGTCCCGTGAAATAATTGCAGCGCCTCTTGACATTCCTACGCTATCTCAATGAGCAGCCGTCGAGGCCGTCGAGGAAACACGTATCACTCCCCATCGTCGCGTTAGAGACCGCCGCGAGCCCCTCTCCCGTTTGGAATCAATAATCCGCTTGAAGTTATCCAAGGGGAGCGAATACTTCTGCCTTACACACCTCTTGAGACTCCGCCAACATTTGGAGAGCCAACCAGACCCGGGAGCCTCGACCCACGAACAAGTCGAGAGCACTGTTCAAAACTCCGAAGAGACGGTGTCGCCAAGGCCTTTCACAGCAACAGCCCTCTCGGCCTAAAATACCACATGCCGCCGCCGCCGCAACTTAGGGGCTTTGGCGGGGGACCTGCTGTTGCAGCGCCATATCATCAGCCTGGCTTCCCTTCCCATGGCCAACCTCAAGGTCACTTGGGCGCAAACCAGTATCTGAACACTAATGCGCAGCTGGGAGCTTTTTCTGCTACCAATGGCAATGCCTTCACTACAGCTGGCCTCAATGGCCAAGCGTTCGCCGACACAGGATTTGGGAGTCAGAGCGCAAGGTTAAACTTCCATAACCCTGCTGCACTGCAACAACAACAGCATGGCCAGGTTCACCAGAATATGTTGATGGAGCATCCAGGAATTAGGTCGCATGCGAACAAGGGTAGGATACGGGAAGTGTGGAAACACAATCTACACGAAGAGATGGCCGTGTTGCGGGATCTGGTGGACAAGTATCCATACATTGCTATGGTAAGGTCCAAGGAGTAAATGACGGCTCGAAGTTTACTAATGGCTGTGAAAAGGATACTGAATTCCCAGGCGTGGTTTCGAGACCTATGGGCGGATTCCGAGGGAAAAGTGACTATCACTACCAATGTCTGCGAACCAACGTCGACATGCTCAAGGTCATCCAGATAGGCCTTACTTTTTTCAATGAGGACGGCGAGACCCCACCAGCACGGCCTACGAATGATCTCAAGCTTGGTGCAGCTGCTCAAAGGGCGGCAACTAATGCTCCATTCCCCTATTCCTGGCAGTTCAACTTCAAGTTCTCCCTTAAGGATGATATGTATAACGAGAAATCGATCGAATCGCTTCAACAAGCAGGTATCGACTTCAACCTCCTCGAACGCGACGGTATCGACCCCCACGAATTCGCTTCTCTCTTAATTCCTTCAGGCCTTGTGTGTTTCGACAACGTGCGATGGATCTCGTTCCACGGTGGTTACGACTTTGGCTATCTTACCAAACTCCTTATCTGCATGCCCCTGCCCAACGACGAGGTCGATTTTGATCACAAAATGAAACTTTACTTCCCAACAACATATGACGTGAAACACTTGATGAAGCATGCTATCCGCCTTCACAACTCTGGTCTACTCACGCCCCACGATCCCAGTAGCGCTGAGATTTTGCAAAAGTTTGAGCACAAATCCGGACTCGAAAACATCGCCGAAACTCTCAAGATCAAGCGGGTCGGCTCTGCTCACCAGGCAGGCTCTGATTCCCTGCTTACTGGCAAGGTCTTCTTCCAGATGCGTGATAAGATCTTTGCCGGCGACATTCCTGATGAGCATGTTGGCAAGGTCTGGGGTCTGGGTTTCCCCGACTCGAGCGTGATCATGTCAATGGTGAACCAGCAAGCCGGCAACGACGGCCAAACCAACGGCAACGGACCCAGCACACCCAACACTACGAGCGCTGGGCTTGCCACTACCCCTGGACCCCAAGGTCACAACGGCATCATCAACACAGGACCTATGACTCCTGGGGGAGGCGGTGGCGTGTTTGGCAGTTTTGCTTTTGGCGGAAACCGATGAAAGGCAGATGCTGTGAGAGTTATCTGCTCCCGAGGCTATTAATATGCTAATATTCATGGCGCTTCTGTACATCTTGTATTGCGTTGTTTTTGTGCCTCTTGCATTATGTTACTCTTGTCATTCGCCTTTGTCCTCTCATCACAATCGTTCGTTTTATCACAAAACTAGGTAAATTCTTAGAAGAAACGAAACAACGCGGCGGGTTCTCACATGCTTTCAACCCTCTTTGATATCATACCCCCCGTCACCTGCCGCTCCAATACTCTACACGGTTTTCACGTTTTTTTTTTTTTTTGATATAGGAAGTTGGGGGGTTCCTAGGGCATCACGAAAAAAAAAAGGGCTGGGAAAGATACGGATGGGAGAGGATCGCTGGTTTTTTCGCGGCTCAGGTGGTGTTGGCGCTGCTTCTGCATGCTGTATTATATGGTTAACCGGGGAGTTGGCACTTTGAATTTGACATTTGCAAAGGCTACGCCGATTTGCATGGATCATGCTGATACCCAGTTTGACCACGTATTAGCTATGCCGGAGGTGAGTCGGCACTCGCTAGTTTTGCAATACATGTAAATGAATGCCCATTACGCCGGACTCGAGCCTGTTTACATAACGCCGAAATACATTAGTAATCCTCAACATTTTTCCTGTCCTTCATGTGATGTAGACTTTTTTGAGCGTCTCGGCAGAGAAGATTTCGCCTGTGCGCAGGTCCTTAACCTGGTCAGAAGGCAGACCATTTTTCCTGGCCTGTGTCTCAAGGCGATCTCTTCCATAGACGCTACCGTTAGGGAGCAGTCGAAGGTCGTGCTCAACATGGCTTTGCGTATGATGGGCATACGGCACATTACGCGCGAGTTCGTTGAGCTCGGTAGAGCAGATGGGACAGACGCCGTGGCCGAGCGTTGAAGCTGCCGCTGCCGCTGCTTCAGAAGGACCAGGCGTGTGTGTCACAGATGAGGTGTGAGATGATGACTCAGAAGAGTGAGCGTGGCACGCGGGTGTCTTGAGAGCAGAGAGGCCAGATGACAGTGCGACGTGGAGAAGGGGCACCGCAGGGAGAGCGAGGAGCTGGTTGTGCGTTGTCGTGAAGAGGTCGGCGAGGTCAGCCCAGCGGGCGGGCTTGTAGAGATCTCCATATGCGGCGGAAGCGGGTAAGTCCGGGGGAAAGGCGAGGAGACCGCAGGCTTGCTGGACCTGGCGAGGGAATGAGGACCGATATGGGATCAGGTGCTTTTTTGCATGAGCGATGGCTTCGGCGAGTTTGGTTGAGGATTGGGAGCGGACTAGTTCGATGTATTGCTGAAATCGAAGCATGAACTCGAGTTTACTCTGAAGTAGTATGAGTACAACACCAATGAGGATGTGCATGACGTGAAAACGTACCTCCATCTTACGCAGCTCCTTCTTGTTATCGGTACACCAGGCCAGAGCCTCAGCAACGCTCCCCTTCAAGAGCGCATCTCTGATACGGCTTGCGGCAACAAAGGTATCGACGTCAACAAGTTGAGTAATGCCACGCTGCTGGGCCAGCTCGGATGCCGTCTCATTGTATCCATGACGGAGCAGGTAGTCTGCCAGCAAACGATCCAACCTCTTCCTGCTCCAACTCTCGTACTTGACGTCCTCGACCGAGTCCATAGAGTACAGCTCGTCAAGGTGAGCGATGCGGGCGGCAGCCTGGTTGTGAAGACGGGACTCTTCGGCGGCGTTGGCGGCGAGCTTGCGCTTCACGCCGCGCATGCGGGAGATCATGGCGTCGAGGTTGCGGAGGACATCTTGCTGGGATGCGCGGCCTGAGACGGCGGCGGTGGCAGAGTCTTTGAGGAGGGTTTTGAGGGCCGATGTGTCTTTTTCGATGGTGAAGTGGGCGGCGCGGAAGTTCTTGCGGAGGAGCTCGGAGGGGAGGCGGAGGAGAGGCTGGTCCTGGGGTTTGCGTGTCAGTTTGTGGAAGCGGTGATGGGGCCGGGATCAAGGACTTGCAAGTAGTAAATGTTCGTTGTGCTTGATTTGGGAGAGTTCGTGGTCGCCCATTGTGAAGAATTACTGACGATGGGTTGATTGTGAGCTGGAGTATGCAACGCCCATGAGAGGCACGGGTTGAATGCTCCGATGATGGGAATCGTTTGACGTTATCGTAGGGTGAAGCCGAGAAGTGAAGTGGGTGGGTTCTATGATGGTGTGTCATGACGGGAGTGGAGTGGAGTGGAGGAGCTGAGCACCGAGGGTACGTACACAGATACTGTACACTCCCGTCCCGCTCTCGGAAGATGGGAAGTGGGGCCCCGACCAGCTTAAGGAATCCCCCGCTATAAGCGAGCGTTGTTCCTAGGCTTTGGTGAATCAATATCACGAGCTCCTAGAGAAACAAGTTATTGTCCATGTTCAGAAAATCTGTCACAGATAAGTTATGGTAGTACTCCTTTTTAGGGTTGAGTTATCAATTTCCCTCTTGTGTTCGTGATCAGCCTGCATGCCATGGTATGACAAGAAGCCTCCTCTGGCGCCAACGCTCAGTGGTCAACCCAGAACCCCCACTGTCTGTCGGCTGCCTGCATGAAACAGCACACAGATCAAGGTGAAGCTTCAAGCAGAGAGGCAGAGCAGACAGGGCAGGGTGTCTGATCTGTTGGTTAACTCTTGGGCATAGTCTTGGGCTAGAACTCTATAGCCAAAGCCGGTGAGTGTTGTTGGTTGGCGGGTTACAGTACAAGTAGCAGGTGAGCCGAGACGAGACGAGGCTCGTCGAGGAGGCAACCTGTTTCACCTCAGGGGCGTCAAGTGATGTCTTGGGGGATGGATCAGGTGATTTGTTACAACTTACCAGGCTCGTCCCGTTTTGGTGGTGGTGTGTTGTATTGTATTGAAATGAATGAGGGGGTGATTCCCTCATTGGCCTGTGCTGGCTGTGTAATGGGATCGGAGTCTTGTATTTGAAAGCTGGCACGAGGAGCGAGGAGCAGGGGAAAGGACCTGAAGGATCAGGCTTATTTGTGATGTGTTTTTCTACATATTTTATTTTCGACATAGATATGTGAGGACCCATCCGAAAGAGGAGTATTATAGTATCATTATTGTTCTTTACGTGACATGGCTATCTCGAGACAGCATCGTGTCGTGTCTAGCTAGGTACCCAGGTAGGTAGGTAAATAGGTAGTGGACAAAAGACTACATTCTAGATACGGGTACCTCACTGGTATAGTATCTATAGGTAGATCGTCACTACAGCATCTCCTCTAGAGCTGATTCATCCATTAATCAAACTCTCTGCTTATTTCTTCTTCATTCATTACCCGCAGCAAGGCAACCAACCCCCATCTCGAACATCCCCCATACTGATGTGGCCCGTCTGGCGTTCCTATTGGCCACCCTTCTATTACGGGCCTCTCATTACGGCCTCAGGCACGGCTGCCCCTCTCACTCGCGTCAATTTATTTATCTTACCAGCCTCACCCACTTGCACGTGTTCCCTCTTCCTCCGCCGCGTGACCCGACTCGACTTGTTCCCTCCCCCCCCCAGTTGCCAGCTCCCAGCCAAAAAGAAGCCTGTTCAGTAGCGCATTCGCGTCCTATCCTCAGTCCTTTTAGGTGAGCTCCTTTTCATTTTCTCCTTTTTTTTGTAACATAAAGACGTGTGTATCCTTTCAACGCCTATCGGAATCTATAGATTTTCCTCCTCTTTTTTTTTATTTTTATATTATATTTCTTTTTCCGTCTCTTGCTAAAGTTTGGTTTGGAGTTGAGAAGACGCGCGCCTCCACTCGACCTCGACTTATCAACTCGCGCGATATCACGAGGTCGATCCCGCCAAAAAACACGTGAGACGAAAAAACTCGTGATCTCGCACGCCTCGAGGCACATGATCTGGGAGGTATGTAGCTTTCATGCAATGCATCTCATTCATTCACTTGACGATATCTTCATTTGATGCTGTGCTGCACTGTGCTATGCGCTGTGTCCGCCTGCCTCTGCACTATGGATTGTTGAAGATACTTGCGCTTTATTTTTTCTTCTCTCTCTCTCTCTCTCGGTGATGCGTCTTGCCAAGTGGCTGCATCGTTGATCGTCTTGACCATCACTGCTGCGTCTTTGCGTCGCTTGCCATTATCAGCATCAGCATCAGCATCAGCATCAGCATCGCTATCATCCTCAATGATAGGATGTGCAGTTGACTCGATATTTCATCCCCAATAAGAGAGTGACTGAATCAGCAGCTGCGCGTCGTCTCGTCTCGTCTTGTCCTATCGCGGCTTCGAGCTGAGTGCTACGTCCATGATATCTACCCATGGCTATTTGCAATTCACTCTCGCTATTCTATTCAGTCACCACCAACCCTCAAATGAGACTCAGTACGAGGAGATGGTTTGTTCAAACAATCGAGGCGCGCCTCGACAATAAGGCTAGCGCCTCTCCTCTCGATGCCCACGTGTTGCAGTCAACACTTGCTTGCACTCGACCACAGTTACTTGATAGATCCCTTTCTTCTTGTGACCAACGCTGCATCCTTTCTCTTTCTTGCACTTCATCTGTCCACCATATCTTGCTTTTTACCTTCGCACTGAGCTTATTCTAACTGCTCTGTCCTATACAGATCTTTGATCGATCGTCAACGTCTCTCAATTGTTTGTGACTCGACATCGTGTCAAGCCTTGCGCCCAGCCGTACATATCTGGTCACCGCAAAGTGATCAAACAATCTTCAGAACCACACACATCCATCCTTTCGATATACCAACTGAACCATGGCTGAAGTTCTTGCCGAGCAGCCAGACCTCTCTAGCCTGACCGGCTCCCCAGGCCAGAAGCGGAAGCGCGAATCTGGTAGCCCTGATCTCTCTAGGAATAAACGTCCTGCGCCAGCTGCCCATATGTCTACCGACCCTGCTTCTTTCATCGACAGTGCTATGGAGAGCCAGGCAGTCAATGTCGCCGATTTCAACGCTCTGCAACAGGCTGCACAGGCTGATCATGACCACCCTGAGGCTCCAGATCCCACCAGTGCCACTAGTACCGCCCAGGCTGCCCTCGGAATGTATCCCACCTTGCATGTTCCGCCGTCGACAGAAGAGCAGTTTGCCGCCCAGGCGGCTACCGACCCTGACCATGGCCACGATACTTCCTTCAACCCCGACGTGACCCCTACGGTTGACGGTATCATGGAACCTCCCCCTCCTCCAGTTGCTCCCCCTCAGCACCAGCATACACCACCTAACGGGGTTCCGCATCAACCGCCACGATACAACCCTGCGGCTACCAACCCCAAGCCAACTGTTGGGTCGGAAGAGTGGCACAAGATGCGAAAAGATAACCACAAAGAAGGTACCGTCAAACTATCCCCCGCCCATCTCGACAGTCACTAATAGAGCGCAGTGGAACGTCGTCGCCGCGAAACAATCAACGAAGGTATTAACGAGCTTGCCAAGATTGTTCCCGGCTGCGAGAAGAACAAGGGTTCTATCTTGCAGCGGGCAGTCAGCTTCATCTCCCAGCTCAAGGAGAACGAGCAGCAGAACATTGAGAAATGGACACTTGAGAAGCTGCTTACGGAGCAGGCCATAACTGAGCTGAGTGCCTCCAATGATAAGCTCAAACAGGAGTGTGAGCGTCTTTACCGCGAGCTCGAGACCTGGAAGCGTGTGGCACAGAACGCAGGTCTTGAGCCTCCCCAACCCAAGGAGGAGAACACTGCCGCCTCTACGTCGAGCTAGGAGTCCCCTTCAGCGCCGGCATTCACTCCGATTTCACCACTTCTCCCATTTTAACGTATACCCCTCCATGCCTAATACTCTCGGCTGCAATTATTTGCGCATTGCGCATCTTTGCCGCCTAGCTCGGTTCTGGTTTTTTGTTTTTGGCCATGTTTTTTTGCCTTTTATAGTGGGATTGAGGAGCGACATTCTTGTCAAGCCAGAGGTGATGGAAAGCATCAAGAGGGGGCTTCTTTCTTGGTGCATACGAGTAGTCGCCTGGTACGAACTATGTTGTCTCTGGTTTATTTTATAGTTTTAAGTACCTAGGTAGCTTGGCGTTGGTGGATGGATTCACTTCCAGGACAGCAGAAAGTTGAGAGGTCACAGGCCTGCTTTACGGTGCAATACGATGCGATAACTCGAGTGTTGAATCGAATTGATAGAATTACTTTGTCCCACAAGGTCCATCTAGATGTGTCTTGCTAACTGTTACAGTCGTAATGCGCTGTCCTTGTTCCCTTATTGCCAACGTTTGTTATTTACCCACCACTTCGACTGTCTACCCCTACCATCAAGGATATTATGGAAAGTGAAAAGCACCACCACTGATCAACTACCAGCTTCGCTTCATATCCCATCAAATAACGCATCCTTTTGGCTCTGCACCTCTTTTCCCTGTTCTTCTGTTTTTTTGTTTAAAACATAAAAAATAAAAATAAAAAGAATAATAACACAGCCCGAGTCAGATTGATCAGCACATTCGGTTTACGGCCAAATCAAGAGAGCATAAGCTGGGACATGCATTGCGCAACGCAATTAGAGCACATCAACCACCCTCCTTTCCAAAGTCCTTGTCCAAAAGCAATGCCAATAAAATTTTCAAAAATTAGAACCATCTTGCGCATACAAGAAGCCCTAGCATCTCTTCTGCCCTGCATCTGCAGAAGAATGCTACGCGTAGGTCTGGTAGAAAACTACCTCTTGACAAACATGTTCGCTGCCGTCACTCGTCATCACATTTTAATCGTCAGAACAACAACTCCGAAGCCACCATCCCACCTCCATAGGCCAGGATCGCACACCGAAAGATGGATTTCTTTCCCGAGGGTAACAGTATTTGCATTTTGGCCAAAATGCCATGTCCCTCACACACGATGGATGCTGCAGTCGTTTGCAAAAATCAAGCAAGCCATCCCGAAATTGTCCTGAAAATGTATTTGGGGTATCGAATCATATGGTAATCGTATCCGCCCACCGTTTGAAGCATCGAGAAAACGCGGCCATGCCGGGACAAGCGTTGAATGGAACTATAAACTGAGAAACAAACATTGTTACAAGTCGTCGCACGGTAGGACATCGAACCCTGTGCTGTCTAACCAGGTCCGTCATCTTATGTGATCTATAACCATGTAAGAAAGATAAGAAGCGTATCCCAGGTCATGTATAGACGAACAGCGTGATAATAGCAGCTATATGACTGTACAAATCTAGCCTAATACAGGCTAATGCATCGTAGCTCGGGGAACGTCGTCTACCTTCACGCCAGGGAGTCCTCGGCTATCATGGGACACATAGTCGTAGCCTTGGGCCGGGTGCACCTGTTGAGGTTGTGGCACGCTTCCGTTCCGGAACAAGGTAGACTGGTTGGGATCGTAAGCACGCCCAAGCCCGTCGAACGAAGCATTCATATATGGTTGAGCCTGACTCATTGGAACTCCAGGACTAACAAAGGCCGCTGCCGGAGGATTGGACGGCTGTTGAGTAAAGGTATACATGGATGAAGAATTGGGTGCGGTGGAGCCGGGTTGCCATTGCTGAGCATACATTGCCGTACCGTTCTGCCCTCCATACTCTGCTGGGGCGCTGAAGATGGAAGATCGGCGGCCAGAGTCATGCGGAGGTGGTACACCCATATCCATACCAAGGTTCCCACCAGCAGTGTGCACCGCGGATTGGTTGTTGACTGGTACGTTGTTGTTTTCAACAAAGGCGTGGTGGTCCTGTGGCATTTCCTGCATCATGGAGGAACCGTAGTGGTTTCCTCGCACGGGTAGTTCTCCGCCAAGGAAAGGTGTCCCATGTAGTGATGCGCCAGAGCTGTGACTGGTAGATGAGGGCATCAGGCTATGGACAGTAGCCAGCTTGTTTGACGTCCCATCCTGATCGTCTTCGTCCTTGGGGATAATCCCGTCGTCGTCGTTTCCTGAGCCATACGAATCGGGCATCTTATCGTCTGCCATCACATAGATTTCAGTTGTTCCATCTACACTGCGTTAGTTATCAAGGTCTTATTTGTACAGTTGTCCGACTTATACTCACCAATCTCTTCATTCTTGAACCTTTCTTCTTGCTTAGCCACTTTAAAAATCTCATTCAGAAACGGCCTCTTTTTGGCGTTGGCTGGATTGTCTTTGTCTGCAAAAAATCCCGACAACGCCTCAGTCGTGATCTCCTCAAGCTTCTTGACGTTGAGGTTGAGCTTCTGAATGTCGGGGTGCTGCCTCTTGTTGGGTTCCACAATCATCCTGAGTATATGGTTTAGGAGATGAACCCGCTCTAATTTCGCATTGCGTTAGTAAGAAAGCATGTAAATATCTGTCACAAGGGCAAGACAGTTACCTCGCTTGTAGAGATGGTCCGGCTCCTTGTGGCGAACCTTGTCCTCCTTAGTCGGACCCCATGGCTTGGGCCACCAGTCGGGTGCTTTCTCGTCACTTCCAGTGTAAGGGTGCGTCGACTGCTTCTTTGGCTCAACGGCCTTTACCCATGCTTTGGCAATAAGCTTGCAAGCAGTCTGTTGGCAGTTTTTGAACCGTTGCTCGTAAAAGTTCCAAACTTCGTCAGGATTTCCAATCTTGATCCCCTTCCTGGTTGTTGTTGTGACAGTCATGGGCGCTTCGTCTTCGTCGTTGATAACCTGTCTAGCCCGTGGTCTCTTTCGGCCTGGTCGTGCTGGCGCTTCCCAATCATCAAACTGAGATATTCGTCGTCGATCCAATATGCGATTTCGCGGGAAATCCATAGATTGTTTGTGCCCGTCAAAACCAAAATCATCCTCAACAACAGGGCTTATTCCTAACCCACAGTTAGTTTATAGTTGAAGAGACCTTGGGATTTTACCAACCAGAATCTTGGCGTTCCATGGCTCTTCGGCATTTATCCATGTTAAAGCATTGTTTCAAAACATCGCTGTCACGTCTCGAGGTTCCAGACCCAGAAAAAGTCTGGATGCTTCCATCGACCATTCTTGCAACCAAGAAGTATCCCGTAGTCGATATCCCACAGTGTTGCCGAAGAGCTTCGTCGATTTGCTTGAGCTTCACATTAGTAGATGTTTCCAAATGTGGGTGTTTCCGATTACTACCATTGGAGGTTGCCGACGATGCATGTCTTGCACGTCTGGAAAGCGGTTGTCGTCAAGTCCATCACTCATAACCCTCTCGGACATGTAAGGATGGTAGGAGTAGCGGGAGAAAGACTCCCTTGACCACTCCTTGACCATTTTCCTTGCGACTGTCGAAAGCTACAAGGTGATCAAGCTCGCCCAGGTACTAACTTGAAAGACAAGTACAAGAAGTCCCAAAGGCAACTAAAAATTCGCAGTCTGCAGTTCGTGGTTCGGCAAAGATAATAGGGAGGAGGTCGTCAATTACTGAATCAGGATATATATCCGCCTGTAGTTGACCACGAGGCGTATCCAATGCGCCGATATTGGTTAGAGATACGGGTTATTCGAAACTGACAGTGTAAAGGTTCTAGAATCGCTTGCAGGACTGGTACATGTCGTTGTGAGATGGCGGATGGGTGCGATGTAAATGGCTATCAAGAGTCGAGTATTAAGGCGCTGTCAGGAAGGCTGCCACCTGTTTCGGCGGTCGTGAAAGTTCGAGATAAGAATCAAGATCAAAAAAACCTTGATCAGAGTCTCTAATAAGATTGTAGTTGCCGATGATCGGCAATGGATGAGACCAAGAAGGTGGCCGGCTTGGGTGACTTCGCCTCCGCCTAGAGTCCTCCAGGGGGTTGCGGCTCAATTTGATTCCTACAAATGGGCTCGGGAATAGCCTGAAGATGGGTTACTGGAGTCAGAGAAGGTGTGCCAGGAAGTGCGTTATCGGATGAGTCGATTGTCGTCAATGCCAGAAATAACAAGCCGCTTGCCTGAGCCTAATGATCTGACAAACTGGTCGCTAGGAGAAATCTTGGTCTAGGCAGTCACGAATGCTTCTCCTGATGAGCAATGTGGCAGCGGGTTGTGTGTTAAGACATCAGGCGAGCCAAGATTCGTTCGTTGGAGGCCTGGGTTATGTTGTCAATTGAAAGTGTCGATGATTGCAGCAAGCCAGGGTGAACGGAGAGGGCCTGCAGTATAAATTTGACGAGAATAGGTGTTAAGCAAGGGGTGTGCAGTCCTCAAAAGAGAAAGGTTGAGTCGCAGCCTGGTGAGAGGGTGATCCGAGTCAGGGCTAGGTGGCAACTGACCCTGTCTTTGAGTGATGAGAAATTGAGCGGGTTCAATCGAGGAGTGGGATAGTGATGTTGCCTTACGAGAAGAAAATTGAACAATGCTGGAACCAAATACTGACGATAGGAACGCAAAGTTGAAGAGTGCGCCAGAATTGCGATATTGAGAAAAGAGGATGAGGTTGATATGACAAGGTTGGGACAGATTCAAAGCCGGGGAATGGGGGACAAGTCAGGGTAGGTCCCCGCACTACCTAGGTGTTGTACAGTAGATAGATGTTGTCTCTCTTCTCGCAAAACTTGAGCTCCGACAGCTTGCCGTGCCGTTGCTATCTCAGGATGGGCGTCTCTCAATCAGCAAAAGAGAAGAAGAGACAAGGTATACGACTGGTGATGGATTAGAATGGAAACATAGGACAGGGACTGGCTTGCATCAAGGCACACACACCAGATGAGTGGTGGAGGGATCAAGGACCAATACTTCATGTAGGTAGTATGTAGTGTGTAAGGTCTACGATCTCAGGCCGTTTCTGCCGGATATCTGTCTAGCCAAAGGGCCAAGGGGGTTAGATAAGGGGACTCAAATCGGTACCTTTCAACAAGGGATATGGCACAGAGCATGACACTCAACTGGAGTGGTAGCAGCAGCTCGACGAGAAGAGATATCCAGCCATTATTGTCCAGATGAAGAAGTCAACCAAGGGCGAGAGGGTGGCAGGGAAAGATGAAGGGCCCTAGACGCCAGAGTCGCACAGTACGGGGTTGAAAAGACATGGCGCTAGCCAGTCAAGGTCGAGACGGTCTCATGTATGTATGTACATATGTACGTATGTTGTATGTATGCCAATCCCATGATCCACCGAGCTGGCTGACAGGGCTCATGTCAAGGGTGTTGAGAAGAGACGACGGTTGGCCGGGCTTAGTTCCGACACCCCACAAGTGAACAGATCCGAAAGTGGTTTTGGAAAGACAGGGCACAGGTGTCACAGAGCATCAAATCAGAAGCGATTCTTAGGGGTGAGATTCCCATGGTGCCGTGTGCCGTCAACAAGACGAGCTGAAAAGCCCGGGTTCGCATGTACAGGTAGAGTGCTGAGCTCATAGAGGTCAGAATGATGACCAAGCCATGATATGCGTAAGAAAGGACTCAATCGGCCTAGAGAGGCAGGGGTCGTCTTGACGATGGCTGTAACGGTGGGCCCCAAAGCGAGGGCTAGATGGGGACAAACCCAATAGTTGCGAGAAAGAAACAAACGCCTGAGAAAAAAGAAAAGACAGACATCATCAGAGAGGCGCATGACCGAGGCGACTAAATCGCAGTACAGCAGTACTGAGGTGAGACAAGAGGGCACGATTACGCTGGCCTTGGAACCACCGCAGCTAGAAACACCAGAGAGATCCGGTAATGCCTGTGTGGGTACGTCCAGTAGCCATATTGCATCATTTCTTACGGAGACCAGTTTTTGCTTTTTGGTCAGCGGTGGTTTTGTATTTGAAGCATGGGTAGATAGTGTGTATCCGATGCAGAACTGTTGAATGTTTTGCTGTGAACAACCGAGAGCCTCTAGGTGAGCAGAATTGCCAAGTCGCTGATTCGATGCGGTGAGTGGGAATGGTGATAGGATGTGCCATTCTCCAGAATTCCAGGGCGGGGATTGTGCGAAGTAACTTGACGAGGTTGCTATGCTATGCTATGTTCTGTTATGCCAGGAACAGGTCGGGTAAAGAATCTGCTAACTGATGCTGGGCCTCATCTCGGATCTCGATTCTTTGCGTGACTGCTCTAGCTCCTGCTGTTCTGACTGGTTGACAGCTATAGGAGGAGATGATGGTAATAGTATCTATCGATGTTGTTAGCAAAGACGAAAAACAGTGTGTAAACCAGGACCTAACGAACTCGCTAAGGTGTAGGCCGAACGTCTTGTTGGCTCCAAAGTCGTGGCGGAAACACCACCAACAGCAACAGGCTGTGAATTGGATTACTGCATTTGTCTCGGTGGCCAAGATGGGTCTCCTTCTTGGGTGGTCTTTGGGGCCATGGGCTTGAGGAACTTTGCTCGAAACGTGCAACCCTGCAGGACTGGCTCATGCACTATCGCTCAACGCAGCATCTTATTCTAACAGCCTGTAGCAGCAGTACAGTACCTATAATACAGTGCAGTGCAGTGCGGTGCGGTGCGGTACGTAGGGGCGCATACGTCGTATTGGATGCAATAGAAAGTTGACAATCAACCCCAAACGAGATCTTGATAAATATGACGAACGATAGCGTTGGACGATGAAACTACTAAAAATCCTCTGGTGGCTGGATTTGAGTTTGGGTTTAGGTCCATCATCATGTACTGTACCTGATTAGCCAATCCGGTAAAAGCTGCTTGCTTTTGCATTGAGGAAGGTGGGTGGCCCAAGTGCCTGCCAAAAGACTCCTTGGACCTGGACCGACAGGGCATTGCAGGGACGTTCAAGAGCCCACCTACCCGCCTACTACCTAGGAAGGTACGGCACGGGTACGGAGAACCTTTATTGCCGAAGCTATGTACTTTGCTTGCGCCTGAATTCCAGACATTCCGTCCCAGCTCAACTCCAAACCCAACTTACTGTAGGTACAGTGCTGAAACAACTCTATCGACATTGGAGACTCCATCATGTATAGAAGTTGAGTACAGCATCTGCTGCCAGCTCAACTCCTGAGTCGTCACCATCAGCGTCAGAATTAGTCTTGTTGACCTAAGTACCCAGGCTCTCGGCCGAACCGAACCCGAAGCGACTATCAACTCTCCCTAGACCTAGGCTTTGGACGATGTACAGGCGGGACGCGGTACGGCTCGGCTCCTCTGTTAGCCTTGCAACCTGCAGTCAACCCCATCAGCCAGATCAGCTCTTCGAGCGGTCCGGCGTATCATTAGCTTGGCTTATCTAGGCACTCCAAACTGGATACCTATTAAGAAGAAACCATGCGTCCTGCTCAATGCTGGAATTGACATGATAGAATTGGTTCTGTTCCTTGGCAACGCGTGCCTTTTGACTGCCACTATTTGGCCGCTAGTCGTCACTACATTACGGAACCATACAAGCTTGCTCCAAAAGAACTCGCTTGTAACCGAATCGTAAACATCCCTACAGTGGGCCGACGACGAATGCCACTCGAGGCTCTCACAGCTTCAAACAGCGAGTTTAACCGCCCCCAACCAAGGCCTCGTCCGCAAGTGATAAAAAAAAAATCCGTTCTTTGGACGGTATCAGTCAAAGCACTGGCCAGCTCAGGTCTTTTGCCAGCCCGCACACAGGGGCCAACGGCAGCTCCATCCATCAACAGGGAGCGGGAAGCGCACACACACTCACTCACAGGCACCTCGACGCCCTCGTTGGGCGGCTCCAACGCGCAGGCTGCAAAAGCAAGGATGGCACAGCACATCAGCCACCGCATTTAACCCTTGAACGGCTTTTGCCTGGATGTGTGTGGAGCAAGAAGCGCAGCAATCCAAACTTGGTCGAAGATGAACTCAACCTAGAAGGTAAATCATGAGCTTGCAGATAATATGTAGTTTATTGTCAGGATGATTGTGACATCCATTCTCATCACCCCAGCACTACTCACTGAGGTTTTGGTCATCCAAATGCCAGACAGGCACCGGTACCGGCGACACAAAGTGGGAGATATCTTCACCAAACCATACAGGGCTTATCGGCAGTTGACTTTCAAGGTCTGTTTGGCTGCTTTGGCAGACACTGGACTCTGCAGCTATGAAACGAAAAGAAACAACAAAGATCACTGTGGCCCGCTCGCGGCGATATTTGCTGGTGGTGTGTATCAGTATGGATGCTGATTCGACGACCTTGGTGAGAGACTGGGGATTGGCAAGATTGCCCTATGCTCACTTACTTTACAAGTGGTGATATTGTTCCCTCTTCGCTCTGGAACGGTTGGTGTCAACAAAAGACTGTCCAGGAGCATTGAAAATTTGAACAGGCATACCACGGCTTTGAATGCGGATCTTTGCCATCTCGGAGCATCTGCAGCTGCAGCTGCAGCATGTCCCTCGTGCCGGCCGACAATATCCAGAAGCAATTATAGATCCCCCGGGAAAACTACACTAGTTTCATTCCTTAGAGAAGCGAGATCAACTCGACGGCGCATCATCTGCTCATGCTCATGTCTCAGAACTGCAAAGCCAACCCCGCATCAGCAATTCAGAAGGCGTCTCGTCCATGCCCCAAGAAACAATGCGTCAACTTGGCCAAAGTCGTTATCACAAGTCGGCTAATGGTTTCTCAACGAGTCAACCTTGGTTGAGTTGACTCTTGACTTCGCACTGTCCAAGCAGTTCCAAGTTCCGACTGCATACCCCCACGCTTCCTTGGAGTCCACCGTTCGGATTGGAGCCAAAGTGTCTTTTAACGTCATCGGCTGTTGGTCGATCTCATGTCCGTTCCTTCTGGAAACCTTACTGTGATGCATCTTATCATTGGATGATAGAAGCAGGATATTGGCATTCCGTGTCGATTTGCGATGTCTTGATTGGCGGCGTTCCTTTTAAGCTTCGCTATGCGACTAAGTACTGCCCTGAAGATGGCATCGAAACGCCATCGTGATGTGTAGGAGTAGGTTTCACAACGGAGCATCAGTCCCTGGATCAGCGCTGTGTCTCAAAGTCGGCTCGGATAGCACCGCTCCGGGCTATCTGTGCTGCAGGCTCATCAAGAGCCGTGCCGTCATCACGAATGCTGAATCAATGCGTGGCTGCGCACATATGGTTCAGGACGCACAGGCACCGCAAAGAACTCCTGCAGGTAAAATTTTTGTTACCCACCTAGCCTCCTGGAGACTGCTGTACGCACTCCCCGGCTTGAGCCCTGTTCATCCCCGTCCTATCTCCCACATATGCAATGCACTTGTGTGTTCGCCATACATGTCTCACTCCCCTTATGCTTAGGAGCGGAGATCTGAAAGACGACGCTGACATCTCAATCTCATGGCTGGTCAGGCTTTTCGTCACGGGCCGCCACCATGAAACTATCATCTGCAGTAATTCCCAGCATGAGTTAGACTCGGTTGAATCTGGGGGCATATGTCCGCCTCAGAAAGGTTTGGGCTTGCTCACTGCAATTTCGAGGGCACACGTATCTTACGTCCCCTCGCGAGTATTTCAAGACATGGATGCAAGGTAATCTTTACTGCACAAGATTCAATGCGACTCGACTCAGTGTAGCGCGGATCGCTTCTCAAGTCATACCATTTGTGGTTTCGACTAAGTTAGACGCCAAGCGGAAATAGCACTGGGGAATATGAATCTAACTTCGATCTCTGTCTAGATTAACAATAGCAGAAGTACCAACTCTATGCACTCTATGCCTTGATTTTCTGCTGTCAAGTGAGTCTACCGAGACTGGTAAAAAGGAAATCCATGTACTCTGCCAAGACGCCTCTTAGAACACAACTCCGCCACGTCTAATAAGCAGACACGCTCGCTCAACGCTGTACGAAATCATCGCCACCACTGCGGCTATACTACGTAGCTATAGCAGATGTCCTGTTCTTGTGTTACACAAACAGTCTTGGACTGGCGCGTAAATCGACTAGCTTAAAAACCACACACAAACCGTCGACGCCACGGTTCCTTACGACAACGGCCCAATCTTCGGAGTTTAGCTCCGCCAGTCTCCTTTAGCTTGGATGTAGAAATCATCCACGTTGGAGTCAACTGATGTCTTATCCGGTAGTCTAGGTGGTTGTTGTCTTACGTGGTGCTCTGGACCGATGTGCGCTTGACTGTCTCTGGAGAGGACTTCTCTCGGCGATAGTCCCATCACGTTCAACAGAACTCATCATGTTACACACGCTGACCTGTCCGACACCCTCAATACCTGGCATCAACATTGACCATTCTTCAAAATACGTACCGTACCGCACTTCAGTCCACGGGTACCCCAGCATGTAACGTGTCAAGTCTTCCTTGTCACTTCGATACCTTGTCAGATTAGCCCGTACGCACCACCACGGTGCACAGGCTATGTATCCCTGCCAGCTCACCACCATCATCCCAGCCCTAGTCACTTGTCGCCGGGGATAAAAACAGCCTGTGCAGCCCGTGCCGCACGGCCGCTACTGCTTAGCCGTCTATCAGGCTCCACTGTTGGACGGCTCACCAGATATCAAAACATGCCCAGTCGTCTCCCAGTGTTGTACTGTCTACATTGGAAAGGCCTCAAACAAGACTGCATGTAAT